>JBBPBP010000003.1:10551336-10598952 GCA_037974735.1 Cicer chorassanicum
TCAATTGAAACACATCCACATAATGATCAAAAGGTCTTTATTCAGGTTGTAACTTGGCCAAGGTAAGGGTGGGATAATCCTAAAGTGACTAAGGCTAAAAATCAATGAGGATAAAGGAGAAATGATCAAGAGAGAAAAATAATGAGAAGTAACTCAACCAAATATCATTGTCTTTTATTATCAACTCTCTTTGTTCACAACACAACCATTTTCTCATTTTCCTCATTTTATTTCTTATTTCATTTTTTTTGGATATATATATATATATATATATATATATTAAATAAACCGCAAATTTAACAAACAAGTTGAGCACCCCCACACTTATTTTAGGGAAGACTCCTTTATCCCCCAAGATTTTGGTCAATTCATTGTTTTTCACTTTTAAGCTTGTAATGAGCTCTATAACAAAGAATGGGATAATTAGGCTTAAAGGGGTTTAAACAAAATGGATAATTTGATGGGTAGGCTTATTTGGCTAGTAGCTTAACAAGAAACAAATGCCTAGATCATTTCAATATATGCATGCAGACAAGAGTCAAGTCAAGTTCTAGCGTAACTAGCAATCATGAGTGAGATATCACACACACACACACACAAAAATTGAAAAATGTATTTCATTCATAATAGGCTCAAAATCTCACACACACACACACACAATTTAGCATTTTAATCCATCTTATTTTACCAAGAATGCAAAGATACTATCCAATCATGTCAGTCCAAACAAACTCACAACATTTACAACCACAAAATATGATGAAAAAGCAGGCAATGCAATGCACATTTTTATTTTTATATTTTTAATTTTTAATTTTTTTTATTATTTTTTATTTTGGTTTTTTGAAATCCTATAACAAATAAAGTCCTAAATACTACCCCCCACACTTAAATTACACATTATCCTCAATGAAAGTAACAAGTATAAATTAAGAGTAAGGAAATGGAGCTATCTGTTCAAACTTCAGTGTAGGTGGGCTTTTCCTAGGAGAGTTCTTCTATGGTAGTATCGTCAAGCACATAGCTCTCCTGAAATAGCTTGAGGCGTTGTCCATTTACTTTGAACACTTTGTCGGTGTTTTCACTTTTTATTTCCACTGCACCATGAGGAAAAGTGTTAGTAACAATAAAAGGACCAATCCACTTGGATCGAAGTTTACCTACCATAATTTTCAGACGAGAGTTAAAGAGTAACACTTTTTGGCCAATGGAAAATTCCTTCCTAGAAATCATCTTATCATGATAGTACTTAGTTTTCTCTTTATAGATCCAGGAGTTCTCCTAAGCTTCTAATCTAAGTTCTTCAAGTTGTTGCAATTGAAGCTTTCTCTCCAAACCTGCTTTCTCCATCTAAAGGTTGCAGCTCTTAACAGCCCAATAAGCACGGTGCTCTATTTCCACTGGGAGGTGGCATGCCTTACCAAACACAAGTCGATAAGGGGACATTCTTATTGGTGTTTTGTAGGCTGTTCTGTGAGCCCAAAGAGCATCTTCTAGCCAACGACTCTAATCCTTCCTATTTGGCTGCACCATCTTTTCTAAGATCTGTTTGATTTCCCTGTTTGAGACTTCAGCTTGCCCATTAGTCTGGGGATGATAAGGTGTAGAGATTCAATGCACAACCCCATACTTTCGAAGCAAGGCGTCCATGGTGCAGTTGCAAAAATGAGTGCCTTGATCACTTATGATTGCCCGAGGTATTGCAATCCTGCAAAAAATATTTGATTTGATAAAACCTGCAACAACTTTAGAATCATTAGTCCTAGTGGGTATTTCTTCCACCCACTTCGAAACATAATCAACAGCAAGTAAAATGTAGACAAAACCAAAAGATATAGGAAAAGGGCCCATAAAGTCAATGCCCCACACATCAAATACTTCACAGAAAAGCATAGGTTGTTGAGGCATCTCACTCCTACGAGTGATTGTTGTTCCTGCTATTTGACACTGTTCACAAGTTTTGTAAGTCTCAAAAGCATCTTTAAACAAAGTGGGCCAAAAGAAACCCGAGTCTAATACTTTTGTAGCTATCCGTTGAGGACCAAAATGTCCCCCAGCTTGAGAGGCATGACAAAAATGAAGAATGGATTGAGCCTCATGGTGGGGAACACATTGCCTAATCACCTGGTCACTACAGAATTTCCACAGATATGGATCATCCCACACATAATATTTGGCATCACTTTTAAGTTTATGTATTTGTGTTATGGATGCATCTGGAGGAAAGACTACAGCAACTAGATAATTAACTAAATCAGCAAACCAAGGAGTTACCTCACGCAACTGCAGCAGTTGCTCATCAGGGAAATCATCTTGAATGGGAATGGGGTCCTCATCCAGTTCTATTCTGCTCAAATGATCTGCCACCAAATTTTCAGTTCCACTCTTATCTTTAATCTCTAAATCAAATTCTTGGAGTAACAACATCCACCGGATCAATCTCGGTTTTGCTTCAGGTTTCTTCAGCAAGAACTTCAAAGCTGCATGGTCAATAAATATAACTACCTTCGAACCTAGCAAATATGATCTAAACTTATCAAGAGCAAAAACAATAGCTAAAAGTTCTTTTTCAGTGGAAGTGTAATTAGCCTGTGCAGAATCTAAAGTCCTAGAAGCATAATTAATAACATGGGCAGCTCTGCCAACCCTTTGTGCAAGGACCGCTTGTTAAGACAAACTCTCAAATTAAGTTTTGATGAAAATAAACAAAGATTAATTATGATTCTAAAATGTTATGTTAATTTAATTTGTGCTATTGAGTGTTTTTATTAAAGATAGGAATCAAGCAAAGCAAAGATATCAGATCAAATAAATAAAATAGTCATAAACTGTTCAAAATTGAGAAAGATCGGCAGAATCAAGAATGATTGTCACAGCCACTTCATCAATCTTTCTCCAACAATTTAAAAATGATTTTGCCTCAATTCTTTATACCAATTTCATCATTACATGGCAAAGAACAGATAGGAATCATTTTTACTTAAAACGGTTCTCGAATCACCAAGATAAATTATCATGAATCTAAGCATGTCAAATAACGGACTGCAATTTTCTCCAGTCTGGAACTGTCAAGAAAGTTGAACAAAACTGAACTTCAAGATTGATTATAAGTCCTCAGATTGTCCAGAAGACTATCAGACCAGATTGATCATCTTTCTCCACTTTTAATCAACGTTCTCTATTTTGAGAAGAACAATCTATGTTTCTGCAGAAGAAGACTTCTCAATTCTGCAGAAATTGTTCACTCCATTCCAAACAATTTTGGATCGAATCAAGTGTCCAGAATAAAGCCCAATGATTATCAAGTATTTTCGAAGCCTAATGGGTCCTTAAGCACGCAGGAAGTTTGTGTGAAAATTAAGCAAAACGGCCCAAACAACAAGGCCCAAAACTGTCACATGAATAGTGCCTTTTGTCAACAGATTCGTTGCTTCTGTCAGAAGGAAAACAGAGCACTACCAACAGCTCTTTCTGACCAGAATTAATTGCTCAAAACGTCTATAAAAGGAAGGCAAATTTGCAAGCATAAATCAGAACTTCAAGTGCCAAGTATTCTCATAAAATCATATTCACTTGCATTCTTGAAGTTATCTCAGTCACAAAAGAAATTAGGCTGAAATCGTTTCATACCTACAAATCATATTACTGAATTCTTTTAATTCTAATTCTATTCTCAAACAAGAGTTGAGCATAATCAGATTCAACCACTTTTAAATCATTATTGTATAAACTCATAACTATAAGGATTGTTTATAGTTTGAGTGTGATTAAAAGAGTTAACTGTAAAATCCTAGCAGATTAGTTACGTGACTTGATTGAATCCTTTCTGGGTAGAAAGGAAGTGTAGTTACAGAACAAGGTTGATCTCTAACGGTGTAACCAGAAGATTGTTCTCCGTTCTTTGAACACTTAGTGAAAATCTCACAGTTGTGAGGACTCGACGTAGCCCACGTTGGGTGAACCAGGATATATCTTTGTGTGGTATCTCTTCCTTATCTCTATTTACATTCAGTCATTTTTATCGTCAAAGTTAAATAAAGAAACTAAAAACTGTGATTTTAACTAATCAAGAACGTTCTGCGTTTTCTGTTTCAAAACCAATAACGTTCTCCGTTTCTGTTTTCATAACCAAGATCATTCTTGAGTTGTTTTTTTTTTAAGTTTTTAACAGGAAATTTTAAATAAGAAAGTTTACAATTCAAACCCCCTTCCTTGTAACTTGACATTGCTACTTCAATTGGCATGAGAGCAAGGTCTCTAAAAAGAACACTTTAACCAAGTGCTAGAGAAAAAGATCTAGAAGAAAAAATGTCAAAAGCAAAATACATTATTGAAGGAGGATCCTCAAACAGGCCACCATACTTTGATGGAACTGATTACTATTTTTGGAAAAACAAGATGCAGCTATTTCTAAAGTCTCAAGACACAGGAATGTTGCGCATCATTACAGATGGAGATTTCATTCCAAGAGCTGATCAAAATGATTCAAACTCTACTAAAAAAGATGAAATCGACTGGACATGTGAAGACAAAACTAAGGTACCCTTAAACTCTAAAGCTCAATTATTCTTATTGTGTGCTTTGAGCAGGGAAGAAAGCGAAAGATTCGATGAATGCACAACTGCTAAAGAAATCTGGGATACATTGCAAATTCATCATGAAGGAACAAACCATGTCAAAGAAACAAGAATATAGATCGGCATAAGAAAATTTTAGCTGTTCGAAATGAATGAAGAAGAAACCATTGATGAAATGTATTCGAGGTTCACCATTATAGTAAATGAAATGCGATCCTTGGGAAATGCTGATGAAGAAATTGCTCTCCTCACTAGAAAAATTCAAAGAATGATGAGAAGAAGAGACCAAATCAAGAAGGGATTCCCAAACAAAAAAGAAAATCCAAAAACAGAATTAGACAAAATTCAAATTACATGTTTTGGATGTAATAAGCTGGAACATTACAAATCTGAATGTCCTCTGAACAAAAGAAGGCCAAACAGATTACCTTTCAAAAAGAAATCAATGATGGCCACATGGGATAACTCAGATGAATCTGATAAAGAAGATGATGAAGAAGCTAACATATGCTTAATTGCAAACACTGAAGAAAATGAGGTAACAAATTCTGAATCCTGCATTTTATGTGAACAAATGGAAAAAGAATTTGACAACCTATTAAATGATTCAAACTTACTCATTCAAAAGTGTAGTTCTTTAAGAGATAAATTTTGTAAAGAAAACGAAGAGAAAGAAAAAACTCAGGCTATGAATAATAAGCTAAAGAAAACCATTCAAAATCTGAGAGAATCTCAGACCAAAAACTTTCACACTGAAAATCAAAAAAGTCAAGAACATTCTGCATTTCAAAAGGAGAACGTTCTCCTTAAAGCTGAAGTTCAACTTTTTTAAAAATGACCTCTTAAACTTCATTAAAGCTACTGAAACATTTCAAAATATCATGGGATCTCATGTTGGAATATTTGATAAAGCTGGCCTTGGTTTTAATCAAACTCAGAAAACCAAAATGTATGAAAACATTTTTATTCCAGAAAGAAGAGAGAATAAATGCAAGATCAAATGTTCATATTGCAGCAAAATTGGACATCTTGAATTTGCATGTTATTTTAAGAAAAGAGATGAGAAAATCAAGAACAAACCAAGAAAAGAACAATCTGGAACAAAAAATGGTTTTCCTAAAAAAAACAAGAACGTTCTTTAGCTAAAAAAGAAAATGGAGAAAGTTTTAAAATTCTGTCAAAACGAGTTAAAAACTCTTTTCAAAAACAAATGATCAAATGTTCCTCATGTTCTAAGATTGGACACTCTGAATCTACATGTCATATTAACAGAAAATCAAAATTTAGAACTAATCCACAAGGACCCAAGACAAAATGGGTACCAAAAGTTAATGAAACAAAAACTGCAGGTTGGTTCTCAGGGTGTCAAGAAAAAGCCATGGTTCTTGGACAGTGGATGTTCAAGACATATGACAGGTGATTAAAATTGCTTCATGTCCTTCGTCAAGAATGTTGGAGGGTCTGTCACTTTTGGAAATAACAATCAAGCTCGAATCAAAGGTAAAGGGACAATTGGTAAGAAACACTCTACTCAAATAACTGATGTTCAATATGTTGAAGGTCTGAAACATAATATCTTAAGCATAAGTCAACTTTGTGACAATGGCTGTGAAGTTATTTTCAAACCCAACCTATGTGAAATCATAAAAACAAAATCTGGTGAAAAACTGTTTTCTGGAACCAGAAAGAAAAATCTTTATGTATTATATCTTGAAGAATTGCCTGATGAATCCTGCTTCATATCTCTTGAAAAAGATAAATGGATCTGGCATAAAAGGGTAGGGCATGTCACCATGAAAACCATTTCTAAAATTTCAAAATTAGAACTTGTCAGAGGTTTACCAAAACTAAATTTTGAAAAAGACAAAATATGTGAAGCATGTGTCAAGGGAAAGCAGGTTAAAAGCAGCTTTCACTCAAAACATTTTATTTCCACAAACAGAACTCTTGAATTACTTCACATAGACTTATTTGGTCCTGTCAAAACAACCAGTTTAGGAGGAATGAAATATGGTTTTGTTATTGTTGATGATTTCTCTCGATACACTTGGGTACTATTTTTAAAACAAAATGATGATGCTTTTGAAGCTTTTAAAATCTTTTGTAAAAAGGTACAAAATGAAAAAGAATCCAGCATTATTTCTATAAGAAGTGATCATGAAGGAGAATTCATAAATGCCCCTTTCAAAAACATTCTTGAAGAACTTGGCATTTCTCAGAATTTGTCTTGTGCAAGAACTCCTCAACAAAATGGAGTTGTTGAAAGAAAAAATAGAACCTTACAAGATATGGCAAGTACAATCTTGGAAGAATCTAATGTTGAAAAGTATTTTTGGGCTGAAGCAGTCAATACATCCTGCTATATTTTAAATCGTGTATCCATTAGAAAAATCATAAACAAAACTTCATATGAAATCTGGAAAAACAGAATACCAAACATTTCTTACTTCCATATTTCTGGGTGTTACTGTTATATTCTAAACAACAAAGATGTTCTTGGAAAATTTGATTCAAAATCAGACAAACTAACTTTTTGGGGTATTCAACCGACTCTAAAGGTTATAGGGTTTTTAATCTAAGAACTAAAGTTGTTGAAATCAGCATGCATATTTTATTTGATGAGTTTGATTACTTAGTACTGGAAAAATCAAATGAGGACGAAGAGCTACCAGACACACAGCAAAAAACTGATGTGCAGGAAACGGAGATTGATAAACAATCTTCGTATCATTCTCCACCTAAAAGCTGGAGAACAATAGGAGATCATCCTCAAACTCAAATCCTTGGGGATACAGCAGATGGAATTCGAACCAGAAGGTCATTCAAGAATGATGAAAACAACATGGCAATGATTTCTCAAGTTGAACCAAAATCAATTAAAGAAGCCATAATTGATCAATCTTGGAGTGAAGCCATGAAGGAAGAACTACAGCAGTTCGATAAAAATGAAGTCTAGACTTTGGTACCAAATCCTCAAGATCAAATAATCATTGGCACACGCTGGGTGTTCAAAAAAAATTAGATGAAGAAGGTAAAGTAATAAGAAACAAAGCGAGATTGGTTGCTCAATGTTACAACCAACAAGAAGGTATAGACTACGATGAAACTTTCGCTCCTGTTGCAAGGTTAGAAGCTATTCGTATACTTCTTGCATATGCATCTCACAAACTTGTTAAATTATTTCAAATGGATGTTAAAAGTGCATTCTTAAATGGCTTTTTAAATGAACAAGTTTATGTAAAACAACCTCCTGGTTTTGAAGATCATTTGAAACCAAATCATGTTTTTAAACTTACAAAAGCTCTCTACGGCTTAAAACAAGCACCAAGAGCTTGGTATGATAGGTTAAGTTCATTTTTAATCAAAAATGGATTTTCCAGAGGAAAAATCGACACTACACTTTTTAAGAAAATTGATAAAAATGATTTACTAATTGTACAAGTGTATGTTGATGATATTATCTTTGGATCAACTAATGAAAAGATGTGCGATGGCTTTTCAAAACTCATGCAAAGTGAATTTGAAATGAGCATGATGGGAGAATTAAGATATTTTCTTGGTTTACAAATTAAACAACATGAAAATGGTATTTTTATTTGTCAAGAAAAATACATTAAAGATTTGTTAATCAAGTACAAAATGAATGAAGCAAAAATCATGTCTACTCCTATGCATCCATCCTCTTCATTAGACAAAGATGAACATGGAAAATTTGTCTCTGAAAAAGAATATAGAGGGATGATTGGTTCCTTGCTGTATTTAACTGCTAGCAGGCCAGATATTGTATTTGCAGTAGGATTATGTGCTAGATTTCAATCTGCGCCAAAAGAATCCCATTTAACTGCTGTAAAACGTATTTTTAGATATCTTGTTGGAACTACTGATCTTGGCCTTTGGTATAGAAAAGGTTCTCATTTTGATCTTGTAGCATATTGTGACGCTAATTATGCTGGAGATAAAACTGAAAGAAAAAGCACCAGTGGTGCATGTCAATTTCTGGGTGATGCTTTGATAAGCTGGTCTTGCAGGAAACAAAATACTATATCCTTATCAACCACCGAAGCTGAATACGCATCAGCTGCAAATTGCTGCTCACAAGTTCTTTGGATAAAAAATCAACTTGAAGACTTCTCTGTAAGTCACTCTAGTATTCCAATTTACTATGATAATACTAGTGCAATCAATTTATCAAAAAATCCAATTCAGCATTCTCGTTCAAAACATATTGAAATAAAACATCATTTTATTCGCGATCATGTTAATAAAAAGGATATTGAATTAATCTTTGTTGATACTCAAAATCAGCTTGCTGATATTTTTACAAAACCCTTGGTTGTGGAAAGTTTTAATTCAATCAAAGAAAAATTGAAAATTATGAAAAATCCTGAAAATTCAAGTTAAAACTGCTTCTACAGAAAACGGAGAACGTTTATCAATCTCCGTTTTTCAAACATGTTTATCCATTTTTCAAAACTCCTTCCCAGCCATCATCTTTTCTCCTACGCAGGAAAAGCATATCCTAGCATTAAAAGTGCGCATCTCTAGGCTTTCAAAATTCACTGCCAAGCCGTCAAATCTGTCCCCTTCCCCAACACATGGCAGTTCCCTAGGATAAATCATCATTGCTCTTTCTCTCTCTTGAAAAACTGCAAAAACGTGTTGCAGTTCACTACCTGTTCATCTTCAGAAACACTATGTCTTCCTCAAACCTTCATATTCCATCACTCTTAGTTGTAAACAATGGCTCGTACAAAGCAATTTGCTCGCAAAAATGCAAGCACTGACACTCCATCACCATCATCATCCTTCTCACCAGTCTACAATCGTTCACCTTCACCTCCACCCAGGCCAACTCCTCCAAGACACTCATCAAACTCCTCTTTTTCTGACTACCTTTCTTCGTCCCCTGAGTCCAACCCTAACACCTCCATCCCTGAACCTGTATCTTCTGTTCTTCCTCCTTTTCATTCCTGTCCATTTCCAAATGTTGCTCAAGTTCCTCCTCACTTGCGAACATCCTTCTCTAAACCCGCACCACCATAAAAATTTGTCAATCCTCCAGCACCCAAAAGACGCTCAATGAGAACCTTGGCAGGAATTAGGACTTCAAGCACCCCAATCAATAAACCTGCCTATTTCATCATCTCAAAACCAACCCCATCAAAATCATGTTTTTTATTTGAAGCCTCTCAATCCACTCCTCCAAACCAGAAACGGAGACTAATGATTGAATTTTTCTCTTCTCCAACACCCACTCAACCTAAAACTCGTGCCCTAAAAACAAAAACCACCATGCCAACCTCCAAATTTTTGGCAAGAAAAAACCTACCCATTCGCCAAAGATTCAAAACAACCGTACCCAAGCAAAAATTTCGTCCTTCTCCTTCCTCGTCTCCAGAACGTTCCCCAACTCCGGCACCTTCTCCCACCCAAAATTCAAAACGTTCTCCAGACCATCCACTATCTCCCACACAATGTTCCCCGACCTGTGAATCTTCACCCACCCCACATCAAGAACGTTCCCCTATCAGTGAACGTTCTCCCATCCCTTCCACTCCAATAACTCAACAAAGTCTTACACCTACTCCAGAACGTTCTCCCCTTCAAGAACGTTCTCCTATCCCTCACAATTCTCCCTCTCACACTCAAGAACGTTCACCTACAGAAGAACGTTCTCCGTCTCATGTTCCCTCTCCTTCACAAACCATCAAAAGACCTCTTTCACCTCAACCTCCTTCCTCTTCTTCCTTTGAACCTTCCTCTGACTCTGATTCTCCTGCCCCACCATCTCCACCTTCCAAGAAAACCAAAACTAATACCACTCCTCTGATTCCTCCAACTGCCACCAAACTATTTAAGGACAAATGGGCTTAGAGACTTATTGGTGTTGGTCAAGTTTTCATTTTTGACAAACTCATAGTTGATGGAAATGTTGTCCAACATTTTACTGATGCCCTAGGTTGGACTGCCTTTTTACAAATATCTGAACCCCACTATCCAGATGTTGTTCGAGCCTTCTATTGTCAGGCCAAAACATTTCCTAATAAATCTCTATTAATTTCCACCATCAAGGGAATTGAGATCAGATTAACTCCTGATATTATGGCCTCAATCTTGGATCTTCCCACTGAAGGTCCTGTTGTTTTTGGTAAATCCTGGTATGCAGCTCTCAATCTTAACAAGACTGCAGTTCTCTCGGAATTGTTTCAAGAGAACTCTACTAGGTACCTTTCAACATATCTTCGCCCTCTTCCTAAAATTTTCAACAACATGAGCCAGCATACTCTTCTTCCTCACTGTGGAAGTCATGAGTATGTCTCTGAAAATGACACGCTCATCATCTACCATCTTCTCAACTGCAAGCGTCTCAACCTCCCTCATCTGATACTTCACCACATGATCGCTGCTGCCAACAAAGACTACAAGAAGAATATTGTTTTGTATGGTATGGTTCTTACAAAAGTCTTTAATCATTTTCATATTCCTCTGTCCAATGAAAAATCCCTCATCAAAATCTCAAAATTTTCCGCCAAAAATATGGCCCATATGAAAATAAATGTCACAAGGCAGTCTTCCCCCACACCAGAAAATCAACACCACATCCCACCCACTAGCCGTCCCTCAACACGACTATCATCCCCAATCATCTCCTCTTTTCCTTCTCCTTTAAAATGCAAACGATCTACCAGACAGCGCCCTATTGTTCCACACTCCACACAACTTTCTCCTTCTCCACACAGACAAGCCATCAATACTCAAGAATGTTCTTCTCCGAACCCAGAATGTTCTCCTCAAAAATCTCCAAAACGTTCACCCCAAAACAGAGAACGTTCTCCCAACCCTCCTCCTACAAATCCTATTTTCTCCACATTTCCCCAACAATCCACAAACTCCTCCACTGACTTCATCTCTGTCTCACAACTGCTTCGTTCTCCCCTTGATCCCATGACTACTCTGCTTCCCTACCAAAATGTGTCAGCCATGTCACCTGCGTACATTTCTCCACAAACAACCATGTCATCTATTTTTGGAATTAGTCAATTTTTGGCTTCTTCCGATCCTTCCAATAACGAAACTTCCTCCAATCAATCAAATCCTCAGCCACTACCTGCCTCTCTCCCAGCTGTCTCTGCTCCATCAAGCAGTGATGCTCCAATTCCTCCTCCAATCATGAATCCGCCCAAGGAACCCACCAAATTCAAAATCATGGCAACTCTGCAGCTTCTCTTGGCTCAACAGATTCAGCTACAGTCTTGGCTCACGAATACACTTGCACCCAAGCTCGGTGTGCCTCCTCCTCCCGCTTTTCAGCCTACTCCTGCTCCTGAACCTGTTCCCATTCCGTCCAAGTCTCAATCATCAGAAGGATCTTCTCCTTCTTTGGCAAAATAGGGATCTTTTTCTCCTTCCTTTTTGAATGACAAAGGGGGAGAATTAAGTTTAGTTTTTATTCTGATTTTAATATAATCTTTTGTAATTCAGGATCTTACTTTTTGTAATTCAGCGATTGCATTATTAATGAAATATCCTTTTCGCTAATAAACTGATTGCATTAGTTATATTACAGTAATAAAAACATCTATTGCATCATTTGAAGTGGAGTTGTTATGCTCTTCAAAATTAAATTAGAATCAAAATTAAAATCAAAATTAACATGTTTGTCATCATCAAAAAGGGGGAGATTGTTAAGACAAACTCTCAAATTAAGTTTTGATGAAAATGAACAAGATTAATTAAGAATATTAATTATGATTCTAAAATGTTATGTTAATTTAATTTGTGCTCTTGAGTGTTTTTATTAAAGATAGGAACCAAGCAAAGCAAGGAAATCAGATCAAATAAACAAAATAGTCATAAACTGTTCAAAACAGAGAAAGATTAGCAGAATCAAGAATGATTGTCACAGCCACTTCACCAATCTTTCTCCAACACTTTAAAAATGATTTTGCCTCAATTCTTTATACCAATTTCATCAGTACATGGCAAGGAACAGATAGGAATCATTTTTACTTACAACGGTTCTCGAATCACCAAGATAAATCATCATGAATCTAAGCATGTCAAATAACGGACTGCAACTTTCTCCAGTCTGAAACTGTCAAGAAAGTTAAACAAAACTGAACTTCAAGATTGATTATAAGTCCTCAGATTGTCCAGAAGACTATTAGACCAGATTGATCATCTTTCTCTACTTTTAATCAACGTTCTCCATTTTGAGAAGAACAATCTATGTTTTTGCAGAAGAAGACTTCTCAGTTCTTCAGAAATTGTTCACACCTTTCCAAACAGTTTTGGATCGACTCAAGTGTCCAGATCAAAGCCCAATGATCATCAAGTATTTTCGAAGCCTAATGGGTCTTTAAGCACGCAGGAAGTTTGTGTGAAAATTAAGCAAAACGGCCCAAACAGCAAGGCCCAAAACTGTCACATGAATAGTGCCTTTTGTCAACAGATTCGTTGCTTCTGTCAGAAGGAAAACAGAGCACTACCAACAACTCTTTCTGACCAGAATTAATTGCTCAAAACGTCTATAAAAGGAAGGCAAATTTGCAAGCATAAATCAGAACTTCAAGTGCCAAGTATTCTCATAAAATCATATTCACTTGCATTCTTGAAGTTATCTCAATCACAAAAGAAATTAGGCTGAAATCGTTTCATACCTACAAATCATATTACTGAATTCTTTTAATTCTAATTCTATTCTCAAACAAGAGTTGAGCATAATCAGATTCAACCACTTTTAAATCATTATTGTATAAACTCATAACTATAAGGATTGTTTATAGTTTGAGTGTGATTAAAAGAGTTAACTGTAAAATCCTAGCAGATTAGTTAGGTGACTTGATTGAATCATTTCTGGGTAGAAAGGAAGTGTAGTTATAGATCAAGGTTGATCTCCAACGGTGTAACCAGAAGATTGTTCTCCGTTCTTTGAACACTTAGTGAAAATCTCACAGTTGTGAGGACTGGACGTAGCCCACGTTGGGTGAACCAGGATATATCTTTGTGTGGTATCTCTTCCTTATCTCTATTTACATTCAGTTATTTTTATTGTCAAAGTTAAATAAAGAAACTAAAAACTGTGATTTTAACTAATCAAGAACGTTCTGCGTTTTCTGTTTCAAAACCAAGAACGTTCTCCATTTATGTTTTCATAACCAAGATCATTCTTGAGTTGGTTTTCTTATGTTTTTAACAGGAAATTTTAAATAAGCAAGATTACAATTCAAACCCCCTTCCTTGTAACTTGACATTGCTACTTAAATTGGCATCAGAGCAAGGTCTCTAAAAAGAACCCTTTAACCAAGTGCTAGAGAAAAAAATCTAGAAGAAAAAATGTCAAAAGCAAAATACATTGTTGAAGGAGGATCCTCAAACAGGCCACCATACTTTGATGGAACTGATTACTATTTTTGGAAAAACAAGATGCAGCTATTTCTAAAGTCTCAAGACACAGGAATATGGCGCATCATTACAGATGGAGATTTCATTCCAAGAGCTGATCAAAATGATTCAAACTCTGCTAAAAAAGAAGAAATCAACTGGACATCTGAAGACAAAACTAAGGTACTCTTAAACTCTAAAGCTTAATTATTCTTATCGTGTGCTTTGAGCAAGGAAGAAAGCAAAAGAGTCGATGAATGCACAACTGCTAAAGAAATCTAGGATACATTGCAAATTCCTCATTAAGGAACAAACCATATCAAAGAAACAAGAATAGACATCGGCATAAGAAAATTTGGGTTGTTCCAAATGAATGAAGGAGAAACCATTGATGAAATGTATTCCAGGTTCACCACTATAGTAAATGAAATGCGATCCTTGGGAAAGGCTTACTCAGTACAAGACAGAGTAAGAAAGATCATGAGATGTCTTTCAGTCATATGGAGACCAATGGTAACAACTATAAGCCAAGCCAAGAATCTTGAAGTACTAGCACTAGAAGAGCTAATTGGAACCTTAAGGGAACATGAGGTATTATTACAAGAAGATAAACCTGTCAAGAAAAGAAAAGCAATAGCATTAAAAGCATCTCAAGAAAGCATGCCTGACCAAACAGAGGAAGAACCAGAAGAAATAGGTCAAGAAGATGATGATGAAGAAATTGCTCTCCTCACTAGAAGAATTCAAAGAATGATGAGAAGAATAGACCAAATCAATAAGGGATTCCCAAACAACAAAAAAAATCCGAAAACAGAATTAGACAAAAGCCAAATTACATTTTTTGGATGTAATAAGTTGGGACATTACAAATCTGAATGTCCTCTGAACAAAAGAACACCAAACAGATTTCCTTTCAAAAAGAAATCAATGATGGCCACATGGGATAACTCAGATGAATCTGATGAAGAAGAATATGAAGAAGCTAACATATGCTTAATTGCAAACACTGAAGAAAATGAGGTAACAAATACTGAATCCTGCATTTTATGTGAACAAATGGAAAAAGAATTTGACAACTAATTAAATGATTCAAACTTACTCATTCAAAAGTGTAGTTCTTTAAAAGATAAATTATATAAAGAAAAGGAAGAGAAAGAAAAAAAATTCAGGCTCTGAATGATAAGCTAAAGAAAATCATTCAAAATATGAAAGAATCTCAGACCAAAAACTTTCACACTGAAAATCAAGAAAGTCAAGAACATTCTGCATTTCAAAAGGAGAACGTTCTCCTTAAAGCTGAAGTTCAACTTTTTTAAAAATGACATGTTAAACTTCATTAACGCTACTGAAACATTTCAAAATATCATGGGTTCTCAAGTTGGAATATTTGATAATGCTGGTCTTGGTTTTAATCAAACTCAGAAAACCAAAAGGTATGAAAACTTTTTTATTCCATAAAGAAGAGAGAATAAATGCAAGATCAAATGTTCATATTGCAGCAAAATTAGAAATCTTGAATTTGCATGTTATTTTAAGAAAAGATATGAGAAAATCAAGAACAAACCAAGAAGAGAACAATTTGGAACAAAAACAGGTTTTCCTCAAAAAAAAAACAAGAACGTTCTCCAGCTAAAAAAGAAAACGGAGAAAGTTCTGAAAATCTGTCAAATCCAGTTAAAAAATCTTTTCAAAAACAAATGATCAAATGTTTCTCATGTTCTAAGATTAAACACTCTGAATCTACATGTCATATTAACAGAAATCAAAATTTAGAACTAATCCACAAGGACCCAAGACAAAATGGATACCAAAAGTTAATGAAACAAAAACTGCAGGTTGGTTCTACACGTGTCAAGAAAAAGCCATGGTTCTTGGACAGTGGATGTTCAAGACATATGACAGGTGATAAAAATTTCTTCATGTCCTTCGTCAAGAAAGATGGAGGGTTTGTCACTTTTGGAAATAACAATCAAGCTCGAATCAAAGGTAAAGGGACAATAGGTAAGAAAAACTATACTCAAATAACTAATGTTCAATATGTTGAAGGTCTGAAACATAATCTCTTAAGCATAAGTCAACTTTGTGACAATGGCTGTGAAGTTATTTTCAAACCCAACCTATGTGAAATCATAAAAACAAAATCTGGTGAAAAGCTGTTTTCTGGAACCAGAAAGAAAAATCTTTATGTATTATATCTTGAAGAATTGCATGATGAATCCTGCTTCATATCTCTTGAAAAAGATAAATGGATCTGGCATAAAAGGGTAGGGCATGTCAGCATGAAAACCATTTCTAAAATTTCAAAATTAGAACTTGTCAGGGGTTTACCAAAACAAAATTTTGAAAAAGACAAAATATGTGAAGCATGTGTCAAGGGAAAGCAGGTTAAAAGCAGCTTTCACTCAAAAGAATTTATTTCCACAAACAGAACTCTTGAATTACTTCACATAGACTTATTTGGTCCTGTCAAAACAACTAGTTTAGGAGGAATGAAATATGGTTTTGTTATTGTTGATGATTTCTCTCGATACACTTGGGTACTATTTTTAAAACAAAAAGATGATGCTTTTAAAGCTTTTAAAATCTTTTGTAAAAAGGTACAAAATGATCAATAATCCAACATTATTTCTATAAGAAGTGATCATGGAGGAGAATTCATAAATTCCCCTTTCAAAAAATTTCTTGAAGAACTTGGCATTTCTCACAATTTGTCTTGTGCAAAAACTCCTCAACAAAATGGAGTTGTTGAAAGAAAATATGGAACCTTACAAGAAATAGCAAGAACAATCTTGGAAGAATCTAATGTTGAAAAGTATTTTTGGGCTGAAGCAGTCAATACATCATGCTATATTTTAAATCGTGTATCCATTAGAAAAATCATAAACAAAACTTCATATGAAATCTGGAAAAACAGAAAACCAAACATTTCTTACTTCCATATTTCTGGGTGTTACTGTTTTATTCTAAACAACAAAGATGTTCTTGGAAAATTTGATTCAAAATCAGACAAAGCTATCTTTTTGGGGTATTCAATCGACTCTAAAGGTTATAGGGTTTTTAATCTAAGAACTAAAGTTGTTGAAATCAGCATGCATATTTTATTTGATGAGTTTGATTACTTAGTACTGGAAAAAACAAATGAGGACGAAGAGCTACCAGACACACAGCAAAAAACTGATGTGCAGGAAACGGAGGTTGATAAACAATCTCCGTATCATTCTCCACCTAAAAGCTGGAGAACAATAGGAGATCATCCTCAAACTCAAATCCTTGGGGATACAGCAGATGGAATTCGAACTAGAAGGTCATTCAAGAATGATGAAAACAACATGGCAATGATTTCTCAAGTTGAACCAAAATCAATTAAAGAAGCCATAATTGATCAATCTTGGATTGAAGCCATGAAGGAAGAACTACAGCAGTTCGATAAAAATGAAGTCTGGACTTTGGTACCAAATCCTCAAGATCAAACAATCATTGGCACACGCTGGGTGTTCAAAAAAAATTAGATGAAGAAGGTAAAGTATGGAATGACTAGAGTTGGTTGTAACATTTGAACAATGTTTTCGAGTATGGTCAGTTAACCGACATAGTCCACATTTTCTTTGTACTTTTTCTTTAACGTCAATTTCAGTTCTAATACGGGTACTATTTAGCAGACATTTTTTAATTCTCCACATTCCAGGATTGTGATACAATGTTTCACCTTCATATGTGGGCCAATATCCTTCATTGGGTATTGGTGGAAACTCTTCTTTGTAGACGTTAAATACACAAACAACCTTTTACACGTCAGGTAGAAGTACTAAATAGTTTTGACGAGCGTAAGAACATGCGGCTATGACATGTGAACAAGGAACATGTATAGCTTGAAATTTTCCACAATCACACCATTTTCTTTGAAGGTTGACTTCAAAATGATCAATTGGTCGCACCTTCTGGGGTTTACTGTTTCATGCACCATGAAAGAATAACGGTTTCGGTCGAATTGCATGACTTGGTGAGTATTAGATTTACCAATTTCATATTTAATCTTGTCCATGCAATCGTCTGTGTATACTCGACTAGAAGCTAATGATGTATGGTGTTGTTGTCCCCTTTCTGCATATAAAATTCCCAATCTATAGTATGTTGATTGTACCAAAGCAGTGATTGGGAGATTGCGTGTACCCTTGAGCACTGTGTTGATTGACACTGAAATGTTTGTTGTCATGTGTCCCCATCGTCGACCTTGAGAATAAGCCATTGTCCATTGTTCTGGGGGGATATTATCGATCCATCTTAAAGCCTCTGGAATTGCCATCCTGATTTCATTGCGGTAATATTTGAATAATGGCTCATTTAATGCATATCCTGTTATAAATGATGTAAAAATTATCAAATATGATAAAGTGATAACTAGAGATATACTAACAAGAATTAGATCATTACCTATACAAACAAGTTTTCTTTGAAGCTCCTTGTCCTTGAACTCTCTCATGAAATTTTGTGCAATGTGTTAGATGCAGTACACATGTGTTGACGGAGGATCATGCCAACCATTATTTGAATTATTATAAGCACTTTAATAGATTCGTATCTATCTAAAATCAAACAAATGTCGACTTGAGGTGTTACATATCTTCTTAGATTTTTCATAAAGAAGCTCCATGCACCCCCTGTCTCACCTTCCACAAGTGCATAAGCAATGGGAATTGTATTTTTGTTTCCATCTTGTGCAATAGCAAGCAAAATAGTCCCCTTGTACTTGTCGTACAACCATGTTCCAACTACTGAGACAAATGGTTTACATAATTTAAACCCAGATATGCATGGAAGGAAAGCCCAGAATAGTCGTTTGAAAATTTTTGACCCCTGTAACAGAGTATTATCAAAATATGCAAGTGATACTTCCATTTCCACAATAGTTCCTGGAAGAAATTTTTGCATAGCCAACACCCACCTTGGAAGGTCATTGTAAGAATTTTCCCAGTTTCCATAAATCGTTTCAATAGCTTTGTTCTTTGCCATCCATGTCTTTCTATAGGTGATTGTGTAGTTGTATCGTTTCCGAATATGTGCAATGATCACCTTCACTTTAAGTGTTTTGTGTTTGAAAATGGTATTCAGGGTGAGGTGTGGTTGAGGATGATGGTTGACCAACATCGTATAATGGATTACCATCCTCAAACGTGACATATAACTCCATATATCCGAGTTGCGGCCATTGTTTCTGTATAAGTATTCTAGTCGCTTTAATTTTGTCAAATTTATAGGCATTTTGACGTTTTATGTTATTAATATGAGTATTCTAGTCTTTTTAATTTTGTCAAATTTATAGGCATTTTGACGTTTTATGTTATTAATATGAAACTCTAGAACAATATTTGTTTATCAGTCAATCATAATACAATCCCAATATTTGGTTTACACTACTCACAATACACAATCCAATCTTATCAATAGCAATAAAAAATCAAACAGGTGGCACATTCAAATAATATCAAAATTTCAGTCAAGTAGCAACAACACTCTAGTACATATCATTCATACAGTAACAATCAACACAACATTTCATAAAATCAGACAACATGCAATCTTGATATAAATAGATCCACTGCAATTCTATAGTTTGTTAAATTATATTTTAGTCCTCACTATTACCGTTCATATTTTATTAATTAATTATTAATACTCAATAGGGCTCAACCGTACGTAGTAAGTCCCGGATGAACATCTGAGAATAATGGTATTCCCGTTCATCCCACGTTATTTTATACTCATAAAGTCGAACCTCCTCTCACCCCATACCTCAATTGAAGCTTTCACTAAACATAATAATCTCTAAGGCCACAACGAATCCAAATAGCTTAGCAGGTTCACATCTTCTTCTTTGTCCACGCGACAATCAATAACCAATAAAAGCTAAATAAATTTACAATGACAAAACCATATAATTCAATTATTAACTATTTGTGATATATAATCTAAATTTATAATATATATATATATATATATATATATATATATTATATACACCTATATAAATCAAATTATATGATTAAAATCAATAATAGTTATTACATTTTAGTTTTAAAAAAATACTAACGATATAGCCTAAATAGAGTTAGAACTTTAAAACACAATTTTATGTTTTTATATTTAAAATTTGAGTACTAAAATATTAAATAATTAGAATAGTTTCAATTAAACATAAATATGTGTATTATTATAATTAAAATAGAATTAACCTTATCAAACAAATAAAATCCTTGGTTATAAAAGTGAAGCACAGTTTATTTATAAATATAAAACTAAATTTTGAATTTAATTGGGAAACATTTTTTACTTTTATTTTCAACAGAATTTGATTTTTAATAAATAATATACAATCAGATCTATTTATCCAATGTAGAGATATAACTATATAGAACAAATGTATTATTTAAATAAGACGAATTTCTTTTATCAAACGGACTAAATCTTTTGAGATAAAATAAAATTTGCCAAATCAAAATGAAATATTAAACACAAAATTTAATACACACAATTGTAATTAGGTATATATATATATATATATATATATATCACATGAACACAAGTAATTTATTTACAATTTATTACTCACCACACTCCATTTTATATTATAATTAAAATAAACCAAACCCTTTACATGTGAAGCCAAATTATACTCTATGCTATAAAACAAGATTTAAGTTGCAATGCATTTCAAGATATATAAATAGGGTAGATGATGTTTACCTTAAAATAGGAGAGGGGATACACTAAAAAAAGACTTGATGTATGTTGTTTTATTTTGTTTTTTATAGGCAATTATTCACATGGTAATTAGCATAAATCGTAGTTCCGTTATTCGACACTAATTGCTTACTTATCAGACATTTCAATTTAATCGTTATAATTTGAATGTTATTAACAATTGAAATAGCAATAAGTTTATTGTTATATTGATTAAAATAATGAAATATTGCTTAAATTCAGTAGGGGTTTTACACACATAAAAAGTGGTGAGTGTGTAGTAAGAAAATAAGAAATAAAAGTTATATGATGAAGGCTAATGTAAAACGTGATAGTCCCAAATAAAAAAAAAACAAAAACAAAAATTAGTCTTTACAGTACATGTTAATTTCAGAGATAATTCATCAATTTAATCGACATAAAATTCAAATTAAAACTTAACTAAAATAAAGAAATATAATGACCAATTTTTAACAATACAAATAATATGATTCGTAACTATGAAATACACTCACCTTATATGGAGTACGGCAGCTTAGGGGACAACATGAACGGCAAGCACACCTCTTTCAGTTGTATATATACATATATTAGTAGTAATAAGTTTTGGTTATCAGGCTTATTCCCGTATCCACTTAGCCCATAGTTTATTATTATTATTATTATTATTATTATTATTATTATTATTATTATTATTATTATTATTATTATTATTATTATTATTATTATTATTATTATTATTATTATTAAATAAAATAAATAAGTTTAATAACAATGATAACTGATTTCAATTTAAATAACTATAAAGACAAACAAAAAAGACAATCACGTAAAAAATTATTACACCACAAGAAACACATGAATAAGAAAATATCACTAATATATAATAATAATAATAATAATAATAATAATAATAATAATAATAATAATAATAATAAATTAAGGTATAACAATAAATTAGGGTGTTACAATTCTATAATAAATTATGTGTTACATGATACACTATGTTTCTATGATTGGTTTCATCAATCACTAGAAATTAGGAAAAGAAGAGTTATTGAAATATTGGCCTGCAAAAGTCTTATTGAAGAGACCTAGTTTGGGATTAAGTGGTCTTGTACATTCATTTCTATTTTAGTAGGGGGGAAAATATTGTTATAGGCAGATTGATCCATTTCACCCTTCTGTGTTGACCTTGTGTGAAAAGTGTTTGTTGTTATCCTTTTTAGGTAAAATGGATACATTTCAATCGGCGACAGTTTAATCTTGTTTAACATGCATTATTCATAAGGATCTCTCCAACTATGTTTTTTCTCGGAATTTTATTTAAATATCTCTTTTTTTATAAAAAAAAATTTGTACCAAACTGCCACACCTTGAAAAAAAATATCAAAATGCCCTACTTTTGAAAATCAACTGATGATCGCATCCCCGGATAGCAACCAGATGAAGAAAATCAACTGATGATATGCATCCTTGGAACCACTTCATAAATTCCTTGTCGTCATGATTTGCTTCAACTCTGTCTTTCCGAGACCGGTACGTTTAAGGAATTCAAAGACACTCGTCGACCAAAGTCGACTAATGTTATATGTTTTAACTACTCTTCCAACTAAAGTGCTACAAGGCACGTTATTTCGTATAAGAAACAATAAACTATTTAAGTACGTCATGCGTGACCCAAGACAACAAAACACAAAGTACACGTGGACTCCAAGTACTTGACACCCATAACCTCGACTCTTGATCAGCTTAGGACACCCAAATCACAGCCCCAAAGAAATTTAAACCAAAGCTATGATACCACAATTGTAACACCCCGATTTTTAACAGCTCGAGTGTATTTTTTTTAAAAACAAATTCAAATACATAAATAAATAATTAAATAAATGAATAAATACTTTTGGATAAAATATTTTAAGTCGTAACACAAACGACAAAGTCATAATTTATTACAACAGCGATATAGTTTTTGGAACGAAAATCCAAAGTATCCAAATATAAAATACACCGGCTAAATTAGTTTGTTTCTAATACATGAGTTCCCTTTTTTTTTTACAACAACAACCTTGAAATAAGAAAGGGAAATAAATAAATAAAATTCTTAAATAGAACTCTAAGTTGATCATTAATCTAACTGAGGGTGACTGGGTACTGAGAATCCACGAGCGGCAACAAGCCCCACTACTTTCGGTTACACAACCAACCCGTCGTTGTGCCACACTTTAGATCGACTCTGTTTCTCATCTGAGGGCAAAGCCCATATTTCCAAAAAATTGTAAAGGGTCACCAACCGAAATTAACAAATACCACATAGCATTTAAATTTTAAATGCACAAAATTACCTTTCAACTTAGCATGCATCTAGAAAGGGTTTGCATATGCTAAACATGAATAAACAAGATTGAAAAATGAAGTTTCGGACAAAACTGCACTGTTGTATTCGAATACAGCATATCTGTATTCAAATACAGATGTGAAAACAACAAAAAAATAGCAAAAATAGCAAAACAGCACAAACAGCACAACTGTATTTGACTACATCCTCCATGTAGTCGAATACAGATGTGAAAACAGTGAAATATCTTGCAGAGTTTGTATTCAAATACAACCCCCTTGTATTCGAATATATTTGCGAAGTCAGTGGCAAAACTTTGTGATTTGTATTCGACTACACCCTCCTCGTAGTCAAATACACTTGCGAATACGCAAGTCAGAGGCAAAAACAACTCATCTGTATTCGACTACAACCTTGTTGTATTCGAATACAACTGTAAAAATGGTAGATTTTCAGTTTGAAACATTTCAATATCATTCTAACACCTTTAACACCAAATCAATCAAATACCAACATCAAATATGTATACACCACCATAGAATATCAAACATAACTTGCGAGCCAAGCACCCTAATGCAATGCGTATATGCCAATGCACATGATTCCGAAATATCACCAAAACCCTCCTGGATGGGCGTAGATCATAATTGTACCGCCTCTCACAAGCCGATGAACTAATTGACAAGGTGCAGTCGCTCACAGACCAGCACGACCTACTAAAGTGTAGCCTCTAACAGGCTTTACACTGTTTTTCTAGAGTGCAATCGCTCATAGATCAGCACAACTAGAGTGCAATCTCTCATAGATCAGCATAATTTTCTATGCATGCAATCGCTCACAGATCAACACGACTTACCAGAGTGCAATCTCTCACAGATCAGCATGATTTACTATCGTACAGCCTCTCACAGACCAGCATGATTTTCTATGCGTGCAATCGCTCACAGATCAGCATGACTTACAAGAGTGCAATCTCTCACAGATCAGCACGACACGAAAATCCCCGCAAGGATAAGATGAACCAACTACTCATATGACACCCTAAATTTTATAAATATTTTATTTAATTAATTAAATAGGATTTTAAAGGATTAATTTAGTACTAGTGGTGTTTTAAAATTTATGTTGATAAATAAATATGATTAATTTCCTTTAATTTTATATACATGCTATGACATAGTGACTTTTATACATTTTTTTTTTTGTAATTTAGTAACTAATATAATGTGTTGACATCATACTTATTTATTTTGCCATTTTAACCATTCTCCAAAAATAGTAGTGTTAATGTGACTATTTTGAAAAATAGTATTTAAAAATTTTACCCCGTGTTTTGGGCTTGTTTTTTATCGGATTGGCAGGTTTGGAGTGGAGGATAAAGACTTAGATTCTGATTCAGTGCCCTTCTGATTCTATGCTGTCTGAACTAAGTATGCAAGCAACCCCCTATTCAATCAACTGCGGAGATTGAGTTACCTGTCTTCGAACCTAAACTGGCTCACTAGCCCATAAACTTAGATTGGAATGGATTGTGAATCGGATTAAATAGTTCATGAGCTTGACTAAACCGTAACCAAAAAGCATTGAAGCGAATCAAGCAAGAGAAAACCGGAAAAGGTTCTAGATCTCTTGGAAAAATAGGAAAACATAGCCTACTTACTTGGCCTACTCAAGAGCCAGACAAAGAAGAAAAAGCAATTTGATTCTTCTCTTCATAGTAAACTAATGGGGGGATGAGGAGCAATAGGTCGAATTACTATATAAAGAAGAGTTGTAAACTATAGGACTTCTTGTTCGAGTAGGAAGATATCGGTTTTTCTCGTTTCTTCTCTTCGATAAGAATAGGGATTTGATACCTGGAGCGGGAGATTCGATTAACTGAGATTCCGAAGATGAAATTTCTCCTCGACCATCAATAGGATTAGCTAGGGCATTTACAACACGACCCAAATAACCCTCACTTACTGGTATCTGAGCAATTCTTTCGAGCTCATTCCCTTCGCTTCCTGGGCCCAAAGCAGTGCAGTCTTTCCTGGCCAAATCAAGGATTTGGGGCTTCTTGCTACGCTACTTAAAGAAATCCATTTTTATTTAGTCATATATATCTTAATAGAAAGATAGATCCATCCATCTATCCTATCCGATTTATATTTTGATATCTAAAAAAGAATCGATTTCATTCAACGTTTGATTCAAAGAACTACGCTTAGCCCCCCCGCTCATGAAACGGCTATGCTGCAATGGATGGCAGAGGGTCCGTAGTACCCAAAGAACTGGAGTGGTCCAGTAGCCGGGAAGGGGCCTAGAAGTGCCAACTACTACACCACACTACACTCGGCTCTACACATTTACAGAGCTAACCCCTGTCCAGTCCCTGGTAGAGTTAAGGGGGCTTCCATCCTTATTCCCTATCCCCTCGCCCAGGCTAACGGGGCCTTACTTATTCAGGGGGGAGAGTGGAGCCCCGAGAAGCGCTGTTGAGAGGAAGATCCTTGGCCCCTCCTCATTCTCTACAGGGTTCCATAAAAATTTGTGGCGGTAATATGAGTGTCATAGTTTTAACTACTAACATGTTTTTAAAATGTTAATTATTTTAGTTGGTAAAATATTAGTCTGAAAGTATTACTAATATTTTGTAGATAAAACTTTATTTTAAGAAATGTTGAGAAAGAGTTGTGGTTATTTAAAATACTTTAAAATAAAAAATTATTTATTTGGTTTTATAGACTTCACTTGAGTTGTACCTCCGGTTTCTACAGCCACACATCCCTTGTTTTGTGATGCCTCTCATTTTTTCTATCGGTTTCTATTGGGCTATTTCTAGGGTTCACAAAAAGTTAAAATGTTTTCCTTTTCTCATAGAAACGGCGATCTATACCATCCAATAGTCATCTCCCAATCTCTAATCCTCATATTCATTGACTATTAATTTAGTTCTTGATCTTCACTTCAATCATGCATGAGAGATTACGACAAAACATTAAGAGCATCGTCTTCATTTTAGTTGGTATTAAATCCAAGGAATCATAATCATGACCTGTATTACAAAACAACTTGGAAAAGTGAAGCCACAACTGATATTTAATATTCCAATTCCTTGCTTACTCCTACTATTTTAAGGAAGGATTTGGGCTCCATTTCTTAGACTCATCTAATGGGAGAGATGATCACAAACAGATTACAAGTTTGATGGAGTCCTTGTGCGTGCTTTTGTATTTGTTCCAAGGAATTGCCTTTACTTAGTCCATGTACTTATCTCTTTTAAACTTGCCTATGAACATCTTTTGATCAAAGAATTAGCATTCAAAAGTATTATTAGCGCGGCTGTTTATTAGGAAAAACAACTTGCATAAATTTTGTTTCAAGAAACAAATATCATCCTTGAATTTCTCTCGTCGAAACCTCCAAGAAGCACTACTCAATTGCGTTTTTCGGTGGAGTTGATCTCAGACCCTTCCGATGCTCCGATGAGTCGGTGAGACCTTTTTGCAGTTTTTTCTTGTCATTTTGACTCCTCAAATTATTATTAATTATATGACATTGATTTTTATGCTCTGCATAATTTATCAGTCGTGTCTCGGCGGTTTTGTGAACTCACCGTCTATTCGGATTCATTCGTTGTACGTTGTGCAGTTGCTGTTGAAAACTCCCATTGATTCCTGGGTTTGATAAAGCGTCAAAATAAGGTATGGGGTGAGAGAGAGTTCGAATTCATGAGTGTAAATTAACTTAGATGAACGGGAAAACCGTATTTCCCATAATTCATTCGGGGCTCGCTACGTACGACTGAAGCCCTTTGAGTAATAATTGACTAATGAGAAAACTTGAATTTGGTGAGGTTAAAATACGAGTTATAAACTTTTATAGGTTGTTGTTTGATTTAAATTTTAAAGATTGTGTGGTAGTTGAATTATTGTAGAATTGTGTATTTGACGTATTCCGTGTTTTGTTTATATCTACCTTGATATTGTTATATGACATAAAATGTGATGAATTGTTATTATTTGAATTTCAATTGAAGTGGTGTGTGTGAATGATTTAGTATTATTATCTGAGTGAAAATCTTATATTGTTGGAGTTTGTGTATTTTGATGATAAATTTTGAATGTAATATATGACTATGAAAATATGCATTGATGATTACTTGTTGACTTACGATGTTACCACCTTGATGAATATCACGAAATGAATATTTGTTTTATTGAATAGTGATGAATTCGACCTGTGCCAATGATGGTTCTCTTAATGGAGTGAGTAACCTAGGCCAACGAGGGGAGAAAATACATGTTGATAATTTTTGAAGTGGAGATTATTTGGTCATCATATAGGTAGGGCCTGACAAGCTTAGTGATTCCGGGGAAGTACAACTAAATGAGCCTGATCGTGGCGGTCTGCTGTTGAGCCTTAGGGCAAGATTGTTAGACCTTGGAGGTATTCGGGTGGGGAACTCCTAGGTGACTTGGAGGTAGCACTCCAAATGTTGGGAGCTACCATGCAACACACGTTTACCTCGACTGTCGCGTATATGTGTCTCAGGTTGAGTTGAGGGGACCTATGAGGACATGGCCAAATTGAATTGTCCTCCACTTGCGTGGTGGCATAGTATTTGGCCTCCTAACAAAGTACTTCAGAATTATAATTAAGAGTTGAAGTTCAAGTTTGGGAGGAACCCCGTTCTGATACGTGATACCATGAATTAAGAGTAGTAATGTGTATTTTACTTATGTAATCACAAATGACTTTTTATATGAAAACCTTAGTATGAGTAAGTCTTGGGAATTAAATCAAGAAATTCTAGTTAAATCAAGTTCATTGAATTTTAATTGAGGAACAAAGTTGAATTGTTATATATGTATTTAGAGAAACGTGATATCCTAAAATAGATATAAAAGTTTTTATTTTCTTGAACATATTTTCTTCATCCGCCGCGAGTTTTCTTCAAATAATTTAGTATAAATTATTATAAAAGTTATTTTGGGTTTAGGGTGTCACATTAGTGGTATCAGAGCAGGTCTGTCCAATCAGACCGAGTGGGTCGAATGTCGATTCAGTGTTAGTCAAATGTTAGTCGTGTCAAATGTGTTTTCTTGTGTAATAATTATTTTCACTATCATGTTTTTCCTGTTAAATTATTGTGTTAAGTGTTATATGCTTTTGTATAATTATACATATTTTGGAAGTTACTAATTAACTATTTTTTATTTGCTTACCCTGAGTGTTATGGATTCTAAGTTCCTACCTAAGTGAGTAAATAAACCATGATATTACTTGTTAAGATTTGAGTTAATTTTAATTGTTGACAAGATTTTGTTGGTTACTTATGGAATGATCTTGTTGCTTGTTTCTTGTCTATCGAACTATGATTTTGGCACTTTTGTTTTATGTGAATAAGTTGGAAATAATAATTTGATTGACCACCTTGATGTTTCAAGTTATTAATCTCATTCACGTAACCTAGTTATCAAATGTCATACCTTACCAATTATTTGTTTTAAAATTCCATTTTCACCCTTAATCAATTTAAAATATTTAGTCTTGATATGAACCTGTTTAAAGTGTTTGATCTAATAACTAATTGATTGAAACATTGATTTCTATATGAATTATATGTTTAAAACATCAAGTATTGACATTTACTAGGTACAAATTATTATTATTTTTGTTGAAACTCAATTTAGAGAGAAAAAAAAAATGTTTTGTTCTAAACTTTGAGTTAGATAGGAATTATGTCTCTTATGTTTACAGTTTTAATTTTGACTAGAAAAATTCTTATTTTTATTTTGTGTTGGCTTGCCTGAAGAAAAGAATCGATTTTAAATTGTGAATGTTAACTTTAAATCAATTGATAGTGTTGATGGTTGTATATATATGAGTAGAGTTTTGATATTGGTTTTGAAAATAATTTGGAATGATCGTCATGATTTTAAATAGTATGAAATTCATATTATTAGCAATAGTAATTCTTGAATATTAGAGGTTGGTAGAACTTAGAGTTTTTTTAAAATGACATTTAGAAGGAGTTAAAAATTACTTATTTTGTAAGATGAAAATAACTTTTATTTGAATTACTCTTGATTATTTTAAAGAAATTAAAGTGAGTTGAATTGTTGTTGATTTATAAAATAACAATAATTCTATACTACTGATTTTATTTAATGTTTAAAATAGCTTAAAACTTACGGCATGTTTTATTATATCTTGTTTTTAAGAAAATTAAAAAGAGTTGTTGTTAGGTTGGTTAGGGGATGGTGTGAATATTGAAATGTGCGCGTGTTGAGATATTTGTTGGAAATTATTGATTTATTGATTATGATATTATGAACTCATTAGAGTTTAACTTGACGTTAGAGTTTTAGATTTTAAGAACTCATTAGTGCTATATAATAGTACTAATTAAAAAGAAAGGGGGTCAGATGATAAAGTTTCTACTAATTAAGAAAGAGAAGAAAAACAAAGTTTTTAAAAGAATTATCTCAATAGTCAAACTCTTTTTGAAAAATTATCTAAATTTTAGATTCTATAATCTATGTATTTTATGAGTAGAAGTTTTTTTTTTTGTAGAATTATAGTTATTGTGTTATCATTGTTGAAATTTATATTTGAGTTTACTATGAGAAAGTGACATGTTGTTTGTACATCTTTTCTTGTTACATGAATTAACCTAACAAAATGGTATGTATCATGTGGATTGGTATGTGTAGAGTGTATCATGTAGATTATGTGTCCAGAGACTAAAATTTATTTTACCATTTTCTTAACTATAAAATTGCAAAAAAAAAAATATTATTAGAGACCCAATTTTTAAGATTAGACTATGCCTTCAAAAATCTTTAAAATTGATGGTGTGTTATGCTTTAGACCAATTTTGTGCCTTGATTGAAACTGATGATCTATCTATAGACATGTTGAGTAGTTGGTGTGAGAGGAGACTAGACATGTTGAGTAGTTGGTGTGAGAGGAGACTGTTATTTTGTAGATTTGTCAATTAGTGTAATTCATTATCATAACCAAGTATACCTTATGCTTTTTGTCATGTGTACTACTTTAATGTATATAAATATACAATTTTATTTTTTTGTAAATTTTGAGAAAATAAGAAAATAAATTGCAACTATCTTGGAAGTGTTAATTTATTAGAAAACTTTTTATCTATCTATATATATATATGATTTAAATCTTCTTTCAAAATATAAGTCGAAAATAATAATTTTTATAATGATTATTTAGAAATGTGTTTTTGAGTACGAGTGATTTTAGAAATCTTATAGATTTTAAAAATACATGTGATTTATTTTATTTTTAATTGTATTTAGAAATGTGATTTATTTTAGTTGTTTTTATTTAGACGTGAATTATTGAAAAGTGATTTAAGGAAAAGTTTTGAATTCCCAATGATTTTTTTTTGTGCTAAATGATTTGTGATACATTTTATAATAATTTAAGTCTAGAAATCAATTTTTAGAATGATGTGTAACCTTTAAAATGGTTTATGTACTACTTGATTCAATTTGGTTTGGTAGCGTTTTGTGTCTTCTAGTAAATAATTATTTATTTTATTTGCTACTTGGAAATCTATGTTTTAGTTTGTTGTAACTTTGAAGTGATGATTAATTCAAAAGAAAATTTGAGCGTGATCAATTTGGAGCAGTTAGCCTTCTATGAGAGTATGTTACATGTGTTTGAATCATCTTTTGAGTTATGAGATGAACGTAAAATCTTAGTGCTAATTTTTGGATTAACTATGTGAATGTGTATGTTATTATGTAAATATTAAATTGTTTGTGTTTCAAGTGTTCTAATTGTTGAGAATTAGTGTATAGAGTTAGAATAGTCGAGAGCATCTAAAAGTGAAATATTTCTTCAATCGGATTAATAATTATATATTGATGTAAGTGTCATTTCTTTTGTTGTTGTAACTAGTTGTAAATTACAAATAAATTATTGTGAATGTGTAATTAAGTGAGTTTTTAACTTAAAGTAAGAAGTAGGAGTTGTGGCGTCGTCTTCGCACTCCTGAACCACGTTAAAAATATTTTTAATTATCCATGTCTGACTTTGAATATAGTTACCTTAAGTAGTTGACTACATGAGTAAGAGGGACTAGCTACCCCGATGACTCATCGTCGATAAAAGAGGCAACAATAACCCGTTGTTGTTATTGTTAAAAATACTTGTTCATTATATTTTTGAAATAGTTGAAAACAATATTCATCTCTTACATAATTTTGAGTCATTATAAGTCATATGTGACATTAATGTCAAATGCTAACAACTGATTCATGTGACGTGAATTGGTATGGAGGTGCGTACATAAATTAAATATTTAATTAAATAGGTTTGACCTTCTAAGTAACTTGCTAGAAATAAATAAGCGCATTGTGTTAGTATCTTATTATTTGTTCTATATTGTCTCATTTGGTAAGGACTTAGAACTATGGTATGAGTTCTATAAATGAATCTTGTGTATAAGACTTTGAAACTAATTTAGACTTTGAGTGTGTTTGAAACTATATGTGAAAATATTTGTCTTATTCCACTATGATTATACACATTTGTTTCTAAAAATAAAAAAAAAAATATAAAAATAAAAAGTGACTGTATGTCATTCAGTTGTTATATGCATTTCTGTTTGTAATTCTTGAAGGCGTAAAATATGTTAAATGTTTATTTATATGCCTAATTTTTTTGAAATATGTAGAGTAATTGTTGTTATGATTTAAACATTCTTTTAAGAGATTGAAACTAGTGGAGTATTGTTTGAGAAGTTAGTTGAACTCGAAAACGTATTTGAGATATGTGTTATTTGATTCAACTGAATGTAGTAAGTGTTGTTGACTAGATTCACATGCTTAGTTTTATCTATAAACGATAATGATTAATCATAATATTTCTTTCATATTTGAGTTGTTGAATATGATGTGTTTAATTAACTTGTTGTGTCATGTTAGCCTATCATGCTAAGCTAATCGAATTTTAACATGCTTTGAATAGTGAATGTCTTAAATATGTTTATAGACTAAGTTTGAATCTTGAGGGTGGTAAGTTAGATATAAGTTCACTCACCACAAATTTCGAGGACGAAATTTCTTTAACGAGGGGAGAATTGTAACACCCCAAATTTTATAATAAACTATTTTAATAATGAAATATGATTTTAAATAATTAATTTGGTGTTAAAATTATTTTAGAATACATGTTATAAATTTTGTGATTAGTTTTCGTTATACGGGTGCTTTAAATGATGTGCTACTATTATACATATTGACTACATGAGTAATCTAAATAACAAATATTATATTTTATATATTTTTCTAAATAGTATTTTAGTGTAATATTTTAAAGAATAAGATTTTAGAAAATTTTACGTGTATACACTTGTACCAAATTAATGTAATATTTTTTTGTGCGTTTGACTGATATTAAATATGCACGTAGTTATATTTCAATTATTTATAACTATTTTCTATTTTTAGTTATTTATTTTATAAATAATTATCTCAGAATAGTAGTGATATTGTGTTTGATTTCCTTTATTTTTATATACTTGTTATGACATGGTGATTTTATATATATTTGTTATGATTTAGTAATTAATATAAAGTTTTGATATTATATTTATTTATTTTATAATTTCGACTATTCTCAAATGATGGTAATATTTTAATTTGAGTGTTTTGAAAAATAAGTATTATTATAGTGATAATTTTGAATATAAGAGTTTTGGTTACTAATGTATTTTAAAAGATTAATTATTTTATTTTATAAAGTAGTAGTTTTGAAATATTAGTAATTAAATTGTGTTAAAAAAAAGTGTTAAAAAAAATAACTTTAGTAATTGTTGGTTTTATTAAAAAAAAATAATAAAAAGAGTAAAATGCATTTCATGGGTTAAGCGCAAGTAAAACCTAATTAAAGAATAAAAAAACAAATAGAGGAAGAGAAAGGTATGGGCACGGCATACAGCATCTTCCAAGGAGGAATTGGAGGAAAAATAGAAGAAAATTGATACCGGTGATCGATCATTGTTTCAGAAAATTTTCTCCGTTCTCGTTCAAATTTCAGTACGTTGTTTTATTCATTTAGGTAGTCAAATAAACATACTTCCTCAGATTTTTAACCATCCCAATTTCTCTCTAAAATACCCGACTTCTCTGTTTATAAAATTCCTTATTTTGTATCATTCTTCTTCATCGTAACTCCGATTTGAGTGAAACCAACGCCAAAATGACCGTGCGAAAAGTGGCTATATTATCCACTGATTGGTTCTTTGATTTATGGTAATTTTTCTTGACCGAATTTCGAGTTTAGTTTTTAGAGCAGTTTCTCATAATTTATTTTTGACGTTTACCCATAAACTGTTGAGTTAGATCGATTGAAGGACAAAGAGTCAAAGAACAAGGACTGTTTGCTCGTGGAATCTTATTCTTGTGTAAAAGCGTCGAAATAAGGTAAGAGGTGAGAGAGCGTTTGAATTCATGAGTGTAATATATTGTGAGATGAACGGGAAAACCGTATTTCCCAACGATTTATCTGGGGCTTGCTACGTACGGCAGTAGCCCTTTGAGGGATAAATTAATTAATGTGCAAATATAGAAATTGTGAGATTCAAATATATAATAGAAATATTTGTAAGGTGATTATTGATTTAATTTCTTTAAACGTGTGGTATTTGATGTTATTGTGATATTGAGTGTTGAATTAGTTTTATGTATATGTTTGATTAGATGAGTTTGTGCGATATGATAATAAAAGATGGATGTGTTGTGATATATATATATATATATATATATATATATAATATTATTATTAGTTTTATTATTATTATTTACTAAAAAATAATATTCATTTATTCAAATTAGTATAATACATCAATAACGATATAAATTTAAAGTGGCTAAAATTATAATGTATGAATTTACAAACAAAATTGCAGCATTAAATTTAATAACATAAAATAGAAATGTGACAAGCTTAAAGTGTAAAGAATAGTCATAATTCTAGATCTATAACTATGATGTTGATAGTGACCATTAATTGAATTTGTAATTTATCAAAGTTAATTTATTAATCTAAACCAAATAAATATCGTAATGAGACGAAAAATCAAAACATTGTATCAATTAAGATAATAAACAAAATAACAAACAAAACGATAAAAAAAGAGTTAAAAAAAGTTATTTCAAGCCAAAACATGACCATGAAACACCCGTCCTCAATAAAACTAAAAGAGTAAGAAGAAGGGCAGTGTTGTCTAGCTATGAAGTGACAAATAAATACTTGGCTAATTAAGCATACTCATTATTATGATTAAATATATTTCTAAGTCTACAAAATTATGACTTTTTAATTTTGGTAGCTAAAAAATGATGGAGCTAAATATCACTAGAAGGGGGGTTGAATAGGGATTTTGGCGTTTAAAAATAGTTTTCAAAGTTTATGAGTTTATGTCCTCTCAGTGAGGATGCGAACTGGAAAATGGTTTTTTTAAAACTTTTCAAGTAAACACAGAATAAGTGCAAGAAAATGTAAAGAGATAGACACACAAATTTTATCCTGATTCACCCAATGATGGCTACGTCCAGTCCTCACAACCTTGTGAGATTTCACTAAAGATCAACAGATCAGCCTCTTGCAGATGATGATTACACTTTGTGTATTCTCAAGCTTCACCAAACTTACAATCAACTTTCAAATATTTTCAAGTTCAACTAACTTGAAAATTACAGAGTGATATGAGTATGATTTGTTTTCTCTCAACTAAAACACTTTCTAAAAGATATTTCAAAGATCTAGTGTATGAATAGAGAAAGTATGATGAGAGGATGAATATTGCTTAAGATAAATGATATGATTCTTGATCTTTTTCTGCAATATTTGTTGTGTGTTATGATGAAGAGCTTCCTGCCCTTTTATAGAATCCTTGATAGCTCTTTCATGAGTTAAAAACTTCATGACCGTTAAGGAGGTTGCAGAGATTTGTCCAATGGTCTTTGTGCTGAAATTACAACATTGCCATCCAGCTATCCTTGGACCTATGCAGTCCATCCTCTGCGTAGCCTTTAGTCTTGGTCTTGTGTAGCCTTTTTCTTTTTTTTTCATTCTTCAAGACTTGTGACTTCTATTTTGAGCTTGTTTGCAGTTGCCTTTCAATATATTGACTTTGCTTTATTTTTCCAATCACTCAAGAGTGAAATATAGGGCTGCCCTTAGCCTTTTCACATGGGATGGAGACTTGTAAACATGTGACTTCTTGAATACCAAAGCTACAAGCTATCCTCGAACCTTGTATAGCTAGCCTTGTGATTTCTTTTGATCAAATGCTTCATATAATTGTTTATTCATGCTGGTTTGATCTCTTTTGATGGATTCAAAACGTTATTCCCGAGAGGATGGAAAATCTCAACTTGAAGACCCATCCTCTCAAGGTTCTGGCCATCCTCCAGCTTGAAACCTTAATGAATTAATCTAGATTTTTCTTCCTTTTGTTCTAAATGATGATTAACCTGTTTTCTTATAATAATTCACTCAAAAGCACAGATTAGTATTAACCACAATCATAATCTCTTAAGTAATTTTGTTATCATTAAAATCAATTGAGAGATTTTGTCTCAACAATCTCCCCCTTTTTGATGATGACAAAATTCTTTAGATTATGATTTTTAAATATGATGATGTTAAATGTTTATGCTCCCACTGAATCAAGTGAGTATTTAGTTTTTTAAATTTTAAGTGATAAACATTATACTCCCCCTGAATGTATGCTAGAGATATGAATGAAAGACTAAAATTTTTAAGAAATTATAATTGCATAAGCATAGCAAAACATTACTACAACATCAACTTAATCAAAACAACAAAACATTACTAAACATCAACTTAATCAAAATATGGCAGCAATAGCATCAAAGCATCAAATACATCCTAATCATACTATCAAAGCATCCTAATCAAAACATCATAATCATTCTCCCCCTGAATTGTGGCAGCAGCAAAAAAATAGGATTGAAAATGCTACTCGGAAGAGGACAGCTCATCAGATGAGGACGAAGGGGAGGAAACAGGCACTGCAAATGAAGGCATAGCGGGAAGCTCAGGAAGAGGAACGTCAGGAGCAGTCGTAGTAACCATATGTTTGGTAACCCATTCTAGAATGAGTCCAAACTGTGCAAACGAATTCTGGAAGAGATCAAAACGCCGAATTAGTCTTTGTTGATCCTTCCTGATGGTCTTGAGGAGGCTCATATGCTTAGAAAGTTTTCGTTCCTTAGGAGGTTGATCCTTGGGCTGATTGTTTACGCTTGAGCTCTTATTCTGCGAGCTTCCAACATTGTCCTTGGAAGGTTGATCCTTCGTTGGAGCTAAAAATGAGTCAATAGAGCAAAAACCAACAGGAACCTCAGGTAGAGGTTGGGTTTGTTCAGGAACAATGGCATCAACGTGAGTTGAAGGAGGAGCAGAAGTAGGAGGTATCAGGATATTTTCTTGTAAATCAGTAGGAAATTCCTCAGCCAAATTTTCAATAGGGCTCAAGGGAGAAAATTGATGATAAGTTAGATTTAGATCAAAATATAGCTCTTCTCCATCCTCCATTAGTTGAAGGGGAGCTTCTGGAGCCGTATCCTCAGGAGGAGGTGCCTGGTTAAGTGGAATGGAGAGGTCTGGCAACAGTGGGGACTAAGGCGGTGAAGGAACAACAAAATCATTTGGCGGAGATGGAGGAGGATCAATCGTCATGACGGGTTCATGAGTGGTTTTGGAGGGAGTATCCTCTGACAGAGGTTGAGCAGTGATGGATTCATGTGGTGGAGTGATAGAGGATGAGCTGCGAGTTCTTTTCCTTTTTGGAGAAGGAGGGGTGATGGAGGCAGATGTAGTGAGCTTCATTTGTTTCACATTTTTCATGGAAATGGTGTTGGAAAAATGAAGTGAGGGTTCATCATCTAAGGGAAGATTGAAAAACTTAAAAATTTTGGTTAACACCATGCCATAGGGTGCTGACCTTCCTAAGATTGAGGCATTCCACATGAAGCTGAAAATAATGTAACCTAAATGCAGTGGGGTTCTAGACATAAGGTGGTGAATGAGAAGAAGATCGAGTTCAGTTACCTTCTCAAAACTACCGGCTCTAGGTACAATACAATGAACACAAATGTTGTGGAGGATGCAACAAATAGGAAGCAGATTTGAAGCTACATGAGGTTTGGTTGTAGATATCAAAGTGTTGGAAAGGACGGAGTTGCGTGTGACCATACACTAAGAATACCAATTCTCAGTAAAACAGCAAATACCTTCATCACGTATGTCTAAAATTTGGCACAAGGTGGCAGGGTTGATTTCCATGTGGACACCCTTAAGAATAATGCTGAAGCTGGTAAGACCCCGTGATCCATTTGCAGCAGCATAGAAAGCCCTAACAAGGCGTGGATATTGTGGTTCATTGATACGGAGGAAGGAAGTCCAGCCTAATTGATCGAACATTTCTTCAATGTTAAATCCACCTTCTTTTAAATCATCGAGGCAGATAATCTTTCCATTAACCATAGATTTATTTTGCCATTTAGAAACGTAATTTGCTTCCAAAATAGGTGAACTAAACAATTTGACAGAGATTTTGGATGAAGAGGCTCGAGATTTTTTGACAAGAGGTTTCTTAGGCTTTTTGGGAGTGGAAACAGTAACCTTCTTTTCAACGTTTTTAACAGGTGGTGGTGGTTGAATCGGTTCAGCAGAGATGGTTTGCTCAGAATCATCAGAGTTAATCACATGGACAGTATTGTCTTGAGTTACTGACCTCTTAGATGAAACAGCCCCAGACATGATCCTGGAGGATCGCCTTTTGGGTGTAGAGGATGTAGTAGAGGATGAAGTTTTGGTGGTGCGTTTTTTAGGATTAATGGAGGGAGAGGAAATTGTCGTACATGGTTCAGGAGGATGAGACATGGATAATGGTGGTTGTGGTGTAGTTGCATCAGAATTTCCTTCTTTGTGATGATCGGACTCCGTACTGGAGTAGTAATCCTGAATGGATTCATTCTCTTGAGAGGAAGCTTTGCGTTTGGCAGTTACTTTGGTACGAGCCATTGAGTTTGGGTTTTGGAAAAGAAGGAAGATGAATTCTGAATTTTTGAATGAGGTTTGAAGGGTGTAGAGGAGATATGATTAACGCATTAAGTAGAGGAGGATGGGAGATGAAGTGACTATTCAAGAGAGGAGGCGTGAGATGGTTCCCTAGGTAGTCATGATGATGGAGGCGCTAGACTTTAGGGACGTGGGAGAACGGACAGGCAAGGCCGTCTGTGCATTTAATGCAGCAGCCAAGGGGAACACGCCACGCAAACGGGCCAATAGCGAGAGAGGCTATTGCTTGCGTGATTCAGGGAGATTCCCAAAAGAGGAAACTGTATCCTCTGAGTTTATTTCCCGTCCTCTCACCTTTCTAACTTAAAAGAAAAGCTTACTTACACAACCAGTTTTGATAAAACACTCAAAGATTAATTATAAAAAATTAAACAATTAAAAATAAGAGAAATATAGTCATGATACAATGGATAAAACACTAAATCAATTAATTTTAGAAAAATTAATGATAGAAAGTTTTTCCAAAATGTTTTTGAAACGATCCTCCTGAAGAGGTTTCGTAAAAATGTCTGCCAATTGATTTTCAGTGTCAATGAAAATTAATTCAATGTCACCTTTTTGAACATGATCTCTTATGAAATGATGTTTAATTTCTATATGCTTAAATCTAGAATGTTGTATGGGATTTTTTTAAAAATTAATTGCACTAGTATTGTCACAGAGGATAGGAATTTTAGTGTACCTTAATGAATAATCTTCAAGTTGATTTCTTACCCATAGGATTTGAGAGAAGCATTGAGCAGCTGATACATATTCAGCCTCCGTAGTTGAAAGGGCAATGGTGCTTTGCTTCTTGCATGACCAACTGATTAGGGATTTACCAAGAATTTGGCAAGCTCCACTTGTGCTCTTCCTTTCGATTTTATCTCCCGCATAGTCAGCATCACAGTAGGCTATGAGATCAAGATCTGAGCTTTTCTCATACCAGATTCCAAAGTTTATTATGCCAACAAGGTATCTCAGAATCCTCTTAACTGCTGTAAGGTGAGATTCTTTGGGAGAGGATTGAAATCTTGCACAAAGACCTACAGCAAATACTATGTCTGGTCTACTTGCTGTTAAGTATAATAAGGATCCAATCATCCCTCTATACTCTTTCTCAGAAATTGGAGTTCCTTCATCATCTTTGTGAAGCGTGGAGGATGGGTGCATAGGAGTTCCCATACTCTTGGCTGAACTCATGTTGTAAGTTTTTGAGAAGATCTTTAGTGTATTTTTCTTGTGAGATGAAAATACCATCTTTGAGTTGTTTGATTTGCAAACCAAGAAAAAATTTCAACTCACCCATCATACTCATCTCGAACTCACTTTGCATAAGATTTGAAAATTCTTCACACATTTCTTCATTAGTGGATCCAAAAATTATGTCATCCACATAAATTTGGACAATTAACAAATCTTCTTTAGATGTTTTCTTGAAGAGAGTAGTGTCAATCTGTCCTCTAATAAATCCATTTTCCTTAAGAAAAGAGCTTAACCTCTCATACCAAGCTCGAGGAGCTTGTTTCAATCCGTAAAGAGCTTTTGAGAGTTTGAATACGTGGTTGGGCTTCTTTTCATCCATAAATCCAGGAGGTTGTTTGACATAAACCTCCTCATTTAAGAATCCATTCAAAAAAGCACTTTTGACATCCATTTGGTATAGTTTTATACCTTTATGGGTGGCATATGCTAGGAGGATGCGTATAGCTTCTAGTCTTGCAACCGGTGCAAATGTTTCATCGTAGTCCATTCCCTCTTGTTGATTGTATCCTTGAGCAACAAGCCTTGCTTTGTTTCTTACTACCTCTCCATCCTCATTCAGTTTGTTTCTGAAAATCCATTTTGTTCCAATGATGGATTTTTCAAGTGGAGGAGGTACAAGGTTCCATACCTTGTTTCTTTCAAACTGTGAGAGTTCTTCCATCATTGCTTCAACCCGTGATTTTTCACAAATAGCTTGATCAATATTTTTTGGTTCAATTTGTGAAATCATGGCCATGGTAGCTGCATTTCCTCGTAGTGATTGTCTTGTTCGTACTTCATCAGCCGTGTCTCCAATAATCAGATCTGGAGGATGATAAGTGACTGTCTTCCATCCTCGTGGAGGTTGCTGAGAGGATGGAGCAGATTCGTCCTCTTCGTTTGGACTGGGTGCGTTGGAGGATGAAGGTTCATCTTCCTCAGATTTATCAATTTTTTCTAAGCACAAGTCATCAAACTCATCAAAAATAACATGCATGGATTCCTCCACAATTTGAGTTCTAAGATTATATACTCTATAACCTTTAGATGAAGTGGAGTATCCTAAAAACAAACCTTTGTCTGATTTTGAATCAAACTTTCCCAAATTTTCTTTATTGTTTAGAATGTAACAATAACACCCAAATATATGAAAATATGAGATGTTTGGTTTTCTTCCTTTCCATAGTTCATATGGAGTTTTGTTTAAAATCTTTCTAATGGATACACGATTTAAAACATAACAAGCGGTATTAATTGCTTCAGCCCAAAAATATTTTTCAATGTTGGCTTCATTCAAAATAGTTCTAGCCATTTCTTGCAAAGTTCTATTTTTCCTCTCAACAACTCCATTTTGTTGAGGAGTTCTTGGGCAAGAAAAATTGTGAGAAATACCATTTTCATCAAAAAGGTTTTTGAAAGATTCATTTTCAAATTCACCTCCATGGTCACTTCTTACGGAGATAATTTTTGATCCCTTTTCATTTTGGATCTTTTTACAAAAATAATGAAAAGCCTCAAAGGCATCATTTTTATGTTTTAAAAATAAGACCCAAGTAAAACGTGAAAAGTCATCAACAATTATAAATCCGTACCTTTTTCCACTAAGGCTAGGAGTTTTAATAGGCCCAAAAAGATCAATATGAAGTAGCTCAAGAGGATGGTTTGTGGAAACAACATTTTTAGAATGAAAGCTACTTTTAACTTGTTTTCCTTTGGCACAAGCTTCACAAATTTTGTCTTTTTCAAAATCAATTTTTGGAAGGCCTTTAACTAATTCTAATTTAGACAATTTAGAAATAGTGTTTAAACTTGTATGACCAGCCCGTTTGTGCCATACCCATTTATCCTTTTCAATGGATACAAAACAAGATTCAGTAGGCAAATCATCAAGATATAGCTCATATAAATTCTTTTTTCTAAAACCGGAAAAGAAAACTCTACCCGAGGATGAGTGTTTAACCTCGCATAGATTGGGTTTAAAAATAACTTCAAAACCACTATCACAAAGTTGGCTAATGCTAAGCAAGTTATGTTTTAAACCATCTACATATTGAACATTTTCAATTTTGGCAGAATTTTTATTACCTATGATACCGTTACCTTTTATTTGAGCTTTATCATTATTTCCGAATGTGACCGATCCTCCATCCTTTATTTCCAATGAAATAAAGCAATGCCTATCCCCTGTCATATGCCTTGAGCAGCCACTGTCCAAGAACCAAGGCTTTCTTTTGTTGATCAGAGGATGTACCTGAGTTTGAGTTTAATAGTGACTTAGGTACCCATATAGAGGTGGGTCCTTGTTGGTTAGTCTGTCCTCTTGTGAGGAATTTTCTTTTATGATAACAAATGATGTCTATGTTTAATAGTGATGTCCATGTTTACCACAGAATGAACATCCTTTCTTAATGTTATCTGCCTTTTTCTTGGCATAACATCTTTTAAAAGTATGTCCAAGTTTTTTGCAAAAGGTGCATCTTGGCCTATCCTCTTGTTTCTTTGGAATAAAAATTTTTTCATAAAGTTTTTGTTTTTGAGAACTTTTAAATCCAATACCAGCTTTGTCAAAGATTCCAGATTGTGATCCCATAATTTTTTGAAAAGTATCAGTGGATTTAACAAAGTTGGAAAGATCATTTTTGAGTTCTTTAACCTCTATTTTCAAAATTTCCTTCTCTGCATCCTCTTCTGGAGGATTGGTTCTGACAGTCTTTTTGTTTAAACTAGAGTGTTGCTCAGACATCTTTTCATGAGATAACTGCAAGTCTTGAATGGTTTGTTCATATTTTTTATTCTTAGCTTGTAGTTCCTCATTTAGCTTCTTTATTTCAAAAAGTTGGTTTTTAAGAAATCCACATTTTTTAGATAAAGTGTTTGAGTCATTTAAAAGATTGTCAAACTCTATTTCTAATTGTTCACAATTAGGACAAAGTTCAGATATGCTTACCTTTTCATTTTCTGTGTTTGCCATGAGACAGAGGTTGGCCTCTTCTTCCTTTTCTTGCTCCGAGGATGAGTCATCACTATCATCCCACGTGATCATCATAGACTTGTTTTTGGAAGGAAATCTTCTTGATCCCTTTTTGTTTAGAGGACACTAAGTTTTGTAGTGACCCAACCTGTTGCATCCAAAACAAGTAATCTGACTTTTGTCAGATTTTTCTTTTTAAGGAGATCTTTTGTCCTGTCCTCTACGAGTTATCATCCTCTGGATCCTTCTGGAAATGAGAGCAAGTTCATCTTCTTCCTCGGATAGAGGATAGTCTGCACTTTCTTTCTTAGTGACTTCTTCAGCTCTTTTGGAGGATGAGCTTTCTGTTTGGCTTGTCTTCAGAGCTATCATTTTTCCTTTTTTGCTTGGTTTGTCAGCCAACAACAGAGGTTCATGAGCTCTTAGAGTTCCAACCAAATCTTCTAATTTCATGTTGGCCAAGTCTCTTGCTTCTGTGATGGCAGTCACCATTGGTCTCCATTCTTTTCGTAAACTCCTCAAGATTTTTCTTATCCTCTCTTGAACGGAATATACCTTTCCAAGAGATCTCAGATTGTTTAATATGATTGTCAATCTTGAGAACATTTCATCAATCGTTTCTTCCTCCTTCATTTCAAACAACTCGAACTCTCTTACTCCCATGTCAATCCTTGCTTCCTTCACATGGCTTGATCCTTCATGATGAATCCTTAGAGTATCCCAGAGTTCCTTGGCGTTTTTGCATTCTTCAACTCTATCATATTCTTCCTTGCTCAAAGCACACGTTAGAAATAAATGAGCTTTAGAGTTTAGGAGTACCTTAGCATTTTCATCAGCCGTCCATTGTGCTTGAGGTTTCTCGTCGGAGGTTGCATCTGTGTTGTTGATTCTGATGACATGATCCCCGTTTTCAATAACAGACCACATGTTGTTATCTTGAGATATGAGAAACAATCTCATCTTACTTTTCCAGTGGTAGTAATCTGTACCATCAAAGTAAGGAGGTCTAGTGGAGGATCCTCCTTCAAGAACATACTTAGCTTTTGACATTTTTTCTTTGGATCTTTTTCTCTTACACTGTTAGATGTAATATTTCTAGAGAACCTTGCTCTGATGCCAATTGATGGAGCTAAATATCACTAGAAGGGGGGTTGAATAGGGATTTTGGCGTTTAAAAATAGTTTTCAAAGTTTATGAGTTTCTGCCCTCTCAGTGAGGATGCGAACTGGAAAATGGTTTTTTTAAAACTTTTCAAGTAAACACAGAATAAGTGCAAGAAAATGTAAAGAGATAGACACACAAATTTTATCCTGGTTCACCCAATGATGGCTACATCCAATCCTCACAACCTTGTGAGATTTCACTAAAGATCAACAGATCAGCCTCTTGCAGAGGATGATTACACTTTGTGTATTCTCAAGCTTCACCAAGCTTACAATCAACTTTCAAATATTTTCAAGTTCAACTAACTTGAAAATTACAGAGTGATATGAGTATGATTTGTTTTCTCTCAACTAAAACACTTTCTAAAAGATATTTCAAAGATCTAGTGTATGAATAGAGAAAGTATGATAAGAGGATGAATATTGCTTAAGATAAATGATATGATTCTTGATCTTTTTCTGCAATATTTGTTGTGTGTTATGATGAAGAGCTTCCTGCTCTTTTATAGAGTCCTTGATAGCTCTTTCATGAGTTAAAAACTTCATGACCGTTAAGGAGGTTGCAGAGATTTGTCATGGTCTTTGTGCTGAAATTACAACATTGCCATCCAGCTATCCTTGGACCTATGCAGTCCATCCTCTGCGTAGCCTTTAGTATTGGTCTTGTGTAGCCTTTTTCTTTTTTTTTCATTCTTCAAGACTTGTGACTTCTATTTTGAGCTTGTTTGCAGTTGCCTTTCAATATATTGACTTTGCTTTATTTTTCCAATCACTCAAGAGTGAAATATAGGGCTGCCCTTAGCCTTTTCACATGGGATGGAGACTTGCAAACATGTGACTTCTTGAATACCAAAGCTACAAGCTATCCTCGGACCTTGTATAGCTAGCCTTGTGATTTCTTTTGATCAAATGCTTCATATAATTGTTTATTCATGCTGGTTTGATCTCTTTTGATGGATTAAAAACGTTATTCCCGCGAGGATGGAAAATCTCAACTTGAAGACCCATCCTCTCAAGGTTCTGGCCATCCTCCAGCTTGAAACTTTAATGAATTAATCCAGATTTTTCTTCCTTTTGTTCTAAATGATGATTAACCTGTTTTCTTATAATAATTCACTCAAAAGCACAGATTAGTATTAACCACAATCATAATCTCTTAAGTAATTTTGTTATCATTAAAATCAATTGAGAGATTTTGTCTCAACAAAAAATATATTTATTTTTAATCTCTATTTTAATTTTATAGGTACTTTTTTTAGGGAATAATAGTATCAAATTTTTTCAAATCAGAGGCTAAAAGTGAATAAAAAATTTATTTATGAACTAAAAAGTTGATATTTTTTTCGATAGGAACTAAAAATAAAATTTTATAGAGACTAAAAATTTATTTAACCTTATTATTATTATATTAGACTTTTGAAGTTTGTGTTAAATTAAAATTTGCAAAAAATATAATTTAAGCATATTAAGCTACATTAATTTTTTACATATTTAATGTATTATTTTAAAATAGAATTGAAATAAGATATCATATAAAGTTAAATTCTTTAAAATATAATGTTAAATTTCAAAATACAATTTAATTTTATTATCCTATTAATTCATTAGTCTATTTAAAGATATATTTAATTACTTATTAAAAAATATTAAAATGAAATAGTTTTTTTTTATAGTATAAACTAGCTTAAACATAAATCTATGATACATAATATACTCAGACTTGTACCTTAATTTTTCTACTAAGTCTTATAAAGCATAGTTTCGCATTTTCTATTCTCGCTCTAGTAATATACTAATATATAATAAGAGGATAAGTATAATCCCAAACATTAGGTAAAATAAAGAGTATATTAATTAAGGCCAAAATATTTCTAGCAGCCCAACAAGAAAACAAGGGCTCAACGCCTCAACCCAAGCTCAAATGGGACGTCTCTTTTTTAAGAGAAATTACATTAATTTCTCCTATCTCTTTGAATGACATTTACATTTTCTCTAGTTTTAAAAAATCATTTACCTCTTTTATATTGATTAAAAAAACTCTATCACACATTTTTTTGTCACACTTATATCTATTTATGTCATTTAATATATGACACAATTAAAATTTTCGCTTTAATTTATAGAAGTACCATCATACATCTATTATTTGCAATTTTAAAAGGTATGATTATGTTCTTAGTGACATAACCAAAGTATGTATTCTTGTGTCTTTTTGATAAATAGCAGATAGAATTATAAGTGTTACGGAAAAAAAATGTTGTGCACAATTTTTTCAGTGTTTACATAGGATATAAGTTTATTTTGAAAACTAAAGGGTGTAAATATCATTCGAGGAGACTTCATAAGTGATAAATAAAATTTTCCTCTTTTTTAAATTAGATTTAATACCCTTCACTTTGAACTCAATTTTACCCTACACTATTTACTTTCTCTTATTGAAATTTTTTGGATTCATTATTTACCTACTAAATATTTTGTTTTCGATATTTTTTTATAAGCAAAAAGAAAGGTTGAGAAAAATTTTGTGTACCAATTTTTTTTTTATTTTTGAAAAATTTGTCATACCAACTTTTTTTTTATTTTTGAAAAAATTTTTTTTAAATAAGAGTTGAGAAAACTTTTTGCATACCAAATTCTTTGATTTTGAAATATTCGTTAAGCAAAAATAAAAAATAGAGAAAAAAATTTGTCTACCAAATTTTGCAAAATAAGTTGAGAAAAATTTTTGCCTACTAAATTTTTTTCGTTTTTAAAATTTTTGATAGGCAAAAAATTGAAAAAACCAAAGTTTTCTTTTTCATAATTTCCGTTACGTAAAATAAAAATTGAGAAAAATTTGTGTCTATCAAATTTTTTGTTTTCAAAATTTTCCGTTATGCAAAAATAAATTGTTTGTGAAATTTCGGGTCGGCAAATAAAAAGTTGAGAAAAGTTTTGCCTTTAAATTATTTTGTTTTCAAAATTTCTAGTAAGCAAAAATAAAGTTGATAAAAAATTTTGCGCATCAAATCTTTTGTTTTTGAAATTTTTTATAGACAAAAAGAAAATTGACAAAAATTTTAGCCTGTTAAATTTTTCGTTTTTAAAATTTTCGACGAACAAAAAAAAAATTGAAAATAATGTACGAGTGAATTTAAAAATTGAAAACAAAATCATTTTTTGAATTTTCCGAACTGAAAAATTTGAAAAATGAATTTGCACTTACAATTTTGGATTCTAAATTAAAGGTACTCAAGATTTTCATTTTATTTTTGTGATTGAATAAGTCTAAGTTATCAATAAATTTTATATATATGTATAAATTTACACAAAAGACAATTTATGATATGTTAACGATATAATAAGATGTATCAATGGAAATGAATTAATTGTCTTTTGAATTGTTTATTAGAATTTAAAGTTAAAATTATTGTTTAATTCATTTTTACTGAAATTCATTTATTTTTAAATGCATTTCAGCATAAAAAACTTAATATTTATTTACTTTTTTACAAATAAAAAAATATTATCAATAATATTTGACACTAATTATTATTTTATAATTATCTCAAATAAAATTTAAATTTTATTACAAAATCAAATTTTTACTATTATATTTATAATCAATTTATTTAAAATTAATTGTTATCAATGTATAACCAATTGACTAAATAATACCCATGGTTTCTTAGTTTAATTTCAACTAACCATTTAGTTCTTTATCATTTTTTTTCCTGATTTGATCATTTGTGTTTTTAAATAATTTAAGCATTACCCTTTAAGTGGGGTCCGTTAAGAAAAAGTTAAAAAAATCCCTTATCTAAATCATTGTATATGTGCATCAAACCTCTAGCAACGATTGTCACTCATCTGAAGTGATGTCTATGGAGTATAAATATCCATAGTTTCAGTTTTGACGAATCAATCCTACTACTAAACTTAGAACAAACTTAGAACATTTTTTTGAAATATTTTCAAAACATAAAGGGTAACTTTTTTTTTTTTTCTGAAGACGGAGGAGAGATTTCTTAACTTTTTCTTAACGGAACCCCACTTAAAAGGTAACGCTGGAATTATTTAAAAAAATAAAGGACCAATCAGAAA
>JBBPBP010000003.1:10598988-10623985 GCA_037974735.1 Cicer chorassanicum
AAAAAAAAAAAAAATAAATAAAAAAATATATCGTTAACTGAAATTAAGTTAAGAGATCACGAATAATATTTAGTGTAACTAATTTATCAATTTGTTGCAAGAGAGATGTAACCTAACAAAAATTGTACACCCTGTCTTATCCACAAAACTCAAGAAATCTAAAGTTATGACGTGGCCTTATCCAAAAAAAATATTCAAACCATCATCTATTTACATAACCAACTACGTGTTATGTTTACATCCAATAATAAAAAATAAAAAACAATTGGTCATTAATCCTAGTTCTCTCTCACTTCCCAAATCTCACTTCCTTCACTTTGAATCAAAGTGTTTGTTTGATTGCTTTGTGTTAGAAACATGGCATCCATGTCTCCTTTGCAAACTATAATTCCTAATGTTACAATTTCTAACAACACTAAACTCCCATTTGGAGTATCAACAAGTGTGTCGTGTAACAAGATTCATCATTATGAGAAGAATAAGAATAGATGTTCATCAATTGTTGTTTCAGCATTTGGAGATGTATCTGCTGATGGCACTATTTATCTAGTTGCTGGTGCTATTGGAGTTGCTCTCGTTGGAACTGCATTTCCCATCATCTTCTCTCGTAAAGACACGTAAGCACCATAATAATTATTCATTATTTTCATTTTCATAATTTTAAATAATAATAATTAAATTTAAGTTCAATTCAAAAAAAATTAAATTTAAAAAATATATGACATTGAATGATTAGATGGAGACTTATATTATATCAAACAAAACTCTACACTATCGAATATCGATTGTTCACGTAATTTCAATTGTATTGTAGTGTTTAAAATTTGGTGATGTTTATTATATCATCATTTTGATAATGTGAACAAATTACACTTGGAGACTGCTATAATTTTAAACCTCAACATTTTTTCTATGAGAAATTTTTAGATTGCATATTTATTGATGAAAATTAGAGATAAAAAAATAAAATATGTCTCTATCATAAGTCATTGAGATAAATTTGAAAGTAATTTCTTATTCTCTGTTCTAATTTTGGTCGATAATTATTTTTTTAAGTAATTATTTATACACAGAAATTAATAACCATTGTAAAGACATTCTTTAACATATGTTTTATTGATTTATGAATCAATCCATGGTTTTATTGTAAACTTTAATTAAATTCTTATTCGTTTGAAATTGGCTTTATATTTATTTGAGAATTTGGCTACATATAATTTGTTAAGAATTTAGTTTTGTAAACCGATTTCGAATCCCCTCAATAATAATTATAAAATAGTTATTAATACCATTTTGATTAATAAAAAAAATTATCTTTCCTAATTTTTTAAAAAAGGTTCTGTTCTAGATTTTTGTTTGAAGTGCATGTGTTTTTAATAATATTTTTTATTAATTAATTCTTGTTTTGGATGGTTTAAATATAAACTTGTAATCTTCACCCAAAAAAAATTAAACATGTAAAATTTGAATTTAGTTAATAATGTGTTATGTTGCAGATGTCCTGAATGTGATGGAGCAGGGTTTGTTAGGAAAAGTGGGGTGACCTTGAGAGCAAATGCAGCAAGAAAAGATCAAACTCAAATTGTTTGTGCTCGCTGCAATGGTTTGGGCAAACTTAACCAAATTGACAAATAGAAAAACATGTTCCTGCTTTTCTTTTTCCTTTCCCTTTTCTGTAATGTTAGTTATATATGTATTTCTTCCTTTGAGATGAAACTTCATAATGTATGGAGGGAAAAACACAAATCTGATTTGTTGCATTATAAATCTGATATGTGTTCTTCTCTGTATTCCTTAATACATTCCAAATCCCAATCAATTTTAATTTTTTTTTCTTGTTTGAACAAAATATCTTCTATATTGTTATCCAGTTAAATATAATATTGCTATTAGCGAAGGTTGCAAGCATATTTAGGGTGTACGATCACACAAGACTATTTTTTTATAGGCATCAATTTTTCTTTTGTAGTTAAAATTTTATAAAAGTGTGTTAGAATTTTATGGATCAATGAGAGGAAGATCATATTGATGAGTAAGATAAAGAGTATCTTGCTACTCTTGAGAATTTATGTTTAAACATTTTGAACTAATTGAAAAAGATCGTTTACAATGAATACATTATACTCTATTTATAGAGCTTATACATGATTAACTACTAACTACTTCCTAGCAACCTTTAATTAACTCACAAATGAGTTACAATTAACTCATTTAAGTAATTAGATATATTCTAACTAACTACTATTTTCTACCATCTTCCTACAAACTTAGAATTGAGAATTTAACCGATCTAAGTTTGAAACAAGACTTATACTAACAATATAATCATAAGAAGAAAAAAGAAATTAACAAACTAAACTAAAACAAGATGAATTGATAAGCCAATGCCAAAAATTACTCTTATGCTTTGACTTATAATCTTGGGTTCTCATTTTGCCAAGTTTTCATTATTTTGACTCATTCTTGCTTTGAAAAGTAGCATCCATGCCTAAAAAAGGCTCACGACATCTTGCAAGAGATGAAAAACAGTTCAAATAGAATAGTGTGAAGCAATTAGGTGAAGACTTATTTGTACATTACAAGAACTTGGAGATAACATAAAACAAAATCTTCTTCTTGTTTTGTTTCTTCCTCCAAGTCAAAAATTGTGATCCATACACTACGGTGACTGGAGAAAAATGGATCTTTCAACTTCAAACGTTGTAATTCTATTAGGGTCGAAAATTGCGACAAACATTATGGAGACTGAAGGGTTTGTAAAAACTTTCACCTTGTTCGATGAGTGAGATGTCATCATTGCGAAAATACATAACAGAAATAACGAATTCAAACAACACCATATGATTTAGTTTTTCTTCCTCAACTTTCTACAATTTCTCTTTTATCGTCACTTGTTGATTTAATAGACCAAAGAAAAAGCTTTAGTATCTAACGATCAAAAATTACCAAGAACAATTTCGATATGATCATTTAATTTTTAACAATTCTTGTTGGAGTAGCAAAACATCTTCCTCCAAAAACCAAAGCAGAATATCGTCTTCTGATGGACAATCTTCATTAGTGAATGAATCGGATTCATATTCATCTTCATCGGTATAACGAAAGACTCGTGATACCATGTTAGAGATCTATATGGATCATGGGGAGGAAGATCATATTCATCTTCATCCTCTCAACCAACCTAAGAACCCCTAAATAAACTCGAATTCACAGATGTAGTCAATATCAAATTTAATCCTTCAACAACTAACAAAATTTGGAACAATGAAAAATGACCCCCTTAACAAGACCACGACCAAAAGAGAAATTGTTAGTCGAGTTACCATTCACCCAAATAAAAAGCGAACATCTAAGAGATACACTTCATACGATACTGCCTTTAAATAGAATCAATCTATAGAGTCATGTGCTTTTTGAAATCCACTTTAAATAGAATAAAATAGTATTTCTTTTTCCAACATCATCAAACATTTCATTAGGAATCAAGATTCCGTCCAAAATTTGATGAACCTTGAAAAAAACAGTCTAGTTCTCTTATATTACTTGATTGATCACTTGTTTCAGCTTGTTTGCACATCTGCCAAAACCTTATACATTTATCCCATTATTGATATTTGACGAAAATAAAATAATCGTTGTGGATTATTTTTCTTTAGAATCAAAACAATAAATGTGCAGTTTATGCCTTTTACTAGTTAACCATAATAAAAAGACATTAAAGGATATAGAAGATAAAAACTCCAAATTTTATAATAAACTATTTTATTAATTAAATATGATTTTAAATAATTAATTTGGTGTTAAAAGTATTTTATAATATATATTGATTAGTTTTATAATTAATTTTCTTTATAGGTGTGCTTTATATGATGTGCTAATTTTGTACATATTTGACTAAATAAGTTATATAAATAATAAATATTGTATTTTATGATTTTTTATATTTTTTCAAAAATAATAGTATTTTAGTGTGAGTGTTTTATAAAATAAGATTTCAAGTGATTTTACGTGTATATGTGCATTGATAATTGTTAAAATATTTTCTTGTGCATTTGACTAAATGATGAACGTGCATACAATTATATTTTAATTACTTATAACTATTTCTTGTTTTAATTAATTATTTTATAAATAATTATTTTGAATATATTGTGAATATTTTAGCGTATCTATTTTTACTATAGAAGTGTTTAAACTTGCTCTTAGTGTTAAAATGTCTTAAAATGTATAGTAATAATTTTGAATATGAGAGTTTTTGTTATTATCGATATATTTTTAATTATTTTAATTAATCTATTTTGTGAAGCATTGGTTTAGAAATATTATTAATATTGCGCTTAATTTTTTTTATATGTGTGCTCGTTATGATATGCTTATTTTATAAATATTGATTTAGTGGCTAATATAAAATACTGATGTTATATTTATTTATTTTGTCATTTTAAGTATTCTCAAAATATGATAATATTTTAATTTGATATTTTGAAAAATATTATTTTAATGACAAATAAATAAATTAAAATGAGTGTGTAATCAATTGAGTCTTGTGTAACGAAATGATAAAGAAATAAAATGGGGTTCAATGAGTTAACTTAATATTAACCTATTATGTTAAAACAAAAAACAAAAAACAAAAAAATCAAATTTAACCTAATATATAAAGAGAAAGATAGCAGTGCACTATGGTAGAAAGAAAATGGATGAAAAGGGCAGCCGCACGGAGCATAGGAACAGCCATAATAGAATAGAAAATTGATGTCGATGTCCAAATTTCAGTAGATTGTTTCATTCATTTAGATAGTCGCCGCTTTTATTTTGTATTGTTCTTCTTCACCGAAAGTCTGATTTGAGTGAAACCAACGTCAAAACGACTGTATGAACAGTGACTATATTATCCATTGATTAGTTTCTGATTTGGGGTAAGTTTATTTGACTCAATTTCAAAATTTACCTTTTTAGAGTTTGTTCTCATAATTTATTTTTAACGTTTACCCATAAACTCTCGAGTTAGATAGATTGAAGGACAAAGAGTAAAAGAACAAAGGCTTTTTGATTGCGGAATCATATTCGTGTGTGAAAGTGTCGAAATAAGATAAGTGGTGAGAGAGCATTTGAATTTGAATTCATTAGTATAATATATTGTGAGATGTGTTGAGACAAAATCCCAAATTAATGTTTTGATGATAATTTAACAAATGTTGATTAAAGACATCTAATTATGATTCTAAGTGTTTTGGTATTTAACATGTGTATTTGAGTGTGTTAATCAAGATAAGTACCAAGTATTACAAAACATGTCATATTAAAATAAAGAAAGCAAATTTAGAGAAACGAAGAACGTTCTCCACATCTATAAATTAACAAGAATGATCAAATTTTTCAATAAAAGATTAGATCCAGGAATTGCAATCCATTCCAAAATTACACCAGAAATATACTAGGATCAATCCAATACAAGAATCACTCCAAGATTCGAAGGCAAAAGACTTTGCTTCACAAATTCATAAAGCAAGATCATTCTCCAATTTAGGAAAGCTGAAGTACAAGGCTGACAGGCTGGAAATGACACATTTGATGTACTTTCAAATAGACCTGCACATGTGATTCAAGGCACGGGATCACTTAAGACAACTGTCGAGATAAGATTAAAAGTTAGCTCATCACAAGAACATTCCTGCTTTCAGCAAGAACATTCTTGCTTTATGGTTGATCTTATCCACTCACTTACTCATGATAGCTGGACTATTTCCAACAGCCAAATGAGCTGTCATAAGCCCTCTTGAAGCATATAAATAAAGCCTCAAGATGAAGAACAGATCAGAGCTTCAAGCGAAAAGCAATACATCACTCATTTAATCATACTCGAATCCTCTTGAGCTTCTCAATCATTTCTAAGTTGCAGTCCTGTTCTTAGTTTGATATGAGAATCAGTTTCTACTGAGTTATAAAATCTAGAATCTATTCTCAAACACGAGTTGAGCATACTCAAATTCTAACAATCTTAAAATCAATACTTTGTAACTCAAGGCTATATTGTTGACATAGCTTGAGTAGTTTGTAAAAATCCTTTTATGTTTGAAAGGTAGTTTGTAAAAATCCTTTCTGAAAGAGTGTAAGGTAACCTGTGGAAATCCTTTCTAGATAGAAAGGTAGTACTTTGTAGCAAATCAAGATTGATCTGTAAAAGCTGTGTGAAAACCAAGAACGATCTTGCTTTGAGCACTTAGTGGAAAATCTCACAATTGTGAGGACTTGACGTAACTCGTGTTGGGTGAACTAGGATATATCTCTGTGTGATATCTCTTCCCTTATCTCTATTTACTTTTTATCTTCTAATTAGTTTTTATATAGATAAATTAATATTGCTGTTTTTCACTAACCAAGAACGTTCTTCGTTTGTAACCAAGATCAATCTTGAGTTAAACATTTTAGTTTTTAACATGAATTTTTTTAAAAAGGTACAATTATAATTCAAACCCTCATTCCTTATAATTGACATCGTTACTTCAAGATGAATGGAAAAATCGTATTTCTCAACGATTCATTCGGGGCTCACTACATATGGCAGTAGCCCTTTGATGGATAAATTAATTAATGTGCAAATATGGAAAATGTGAGATTAAAATATAGAATAGAAATATTTCTAAGGTGTTGATTGATTTAATTTCTTTAAATGTGTGGTGTTTGATTTTATTATGATATTGGGTGTCGAATTAATTTTATGTATATGTTTGATTATGTGAGTTTATGTGATGTGATAATAAAAGTGAAATCAAAAACGAAAAAGAAATCTTTTTTTCGTTTTTGATTTCTTGTATTGTGATAATTTTATGCGATGATAATGTATGATTAATAATTGTTAAATTTGTGATAAGTTTATGTGAGGATATATGATTGATGATAGTGATGCTATAAATTTGTGATGAGTTTATGTGATGGTAATGATGTATGATTGATGATAGTGATGCTATAAATTTGGATTGAATTTATGTGATGATGATGATGTGTGATTATAGACAGTGATGTTATAAATTTGTAATCAGAATATTGAAGTAATTCTATAGTTGATGAAATAATGATGATTTTTAGCTTTTTATTTGTTGTGATGTCAGTATGTGATTGGTTATCAATGAGCATTATAACATATTTATAAATTAGATTTTAAATAAGACAAACAATTTCAATTTAAAAAAGTACTTTAAGAAGATGAAGATCAACATGATATATATTATATGTAAATGAAAAAAAAAATGATATCTATTTTAAAAGATTATATCAATATTCACATTTTTATAATATTAAATAATAAATTAAATTTTTAAATGTTATAAATTATTAATTTTATTAGATCGTATAAATGATAAAACTACTCTAGTGATAGAAGCATACATTTTTTAAATTTAACATCATATTCTATTGTTTTTTTAGTTGATGTTTATATTTTATAAATTTAACTGAGAAAATTATTGTTTTTATATCATATCTTGTTGATTTCTAACTCAATTTGGCATATGAATTTTAACTAAAGTGACATGATATGATAGAATTTAAGATTAATTTATTATATTTTGTTGGTTTATCAAATACTAAATTCAAACAAATAAGATAGCTTATATCTTATGCTATATTTTATTTTGGCCATCAAACAAGTGCTAAAAATTCGACAAACATCTTAAAGGAGGATACAAAAACACTACAAGAAAACACTCATTTTTGTGGCCAACTCAAAAAATATTTTGTGGCCGAAAAAAACCTCATAAATTACTGACTGAAAAAGCTCTCTGATAAATTTATTTGTATAGAATTTTAAGAGGGTATTTACCCTCTATTTTATCTTATTTTATAATTTTGATTTCAACTTATTCTTATTTATTCATTTATTTATTATATTTGCAGAATTGATCATGAGATAATAAAATAATTCAAATTGGTCAAATCAACTAAATTTTTAGTGCAAAAATATAAGTTTAATATTTCAGTTTTTGAGTCCAAGAAGAAGGTTTGTTGCACACTTCAAGGAGCTTGAATTTTATGATAAGAAAATATTGTCAAAGAAGGGGGAAGGTTGTTGCCAAAGCAGGGGAATGTTGTTGCATAAAATTAGGATATTCTTGCTATCATAAAGAGGAGAGTTGCACCCCAGAAAGAGAATCAGAGGAGTAGAAAAAATTAGAGAGAGAGAGAGAGAATAAGGAGAAACACTTTGGAAACTTAGAAGTGCTTAGAGCTGGAGAAAATTGTCTCAAATTTTGGAGCAAAAAATCATAATTGTCTCAAATTTTGGAGCAAAAAATCATACTCTTTGAGGGTTTTATTTATTTTCCTTTAATTGATGAAAACTTCTATTATTTACTTTATTTTATATATGTTAATGAGTAACTAAGCTCTCTTTTAGGATTTTGGTGAATCTTGTGATTAAGATACCTTTTTACTATGTCTTAGTTTTAAATTCTAGTTTTATTTTAAATGTTTGTTGTTTATCTCAATTCAATTATTCTATTGTTTTATTTACATGTTTGGAATGTCCGACATTTGCATGCCTTAATCAATCAATTGACTAGTGACCAACTATAATTAATTGGTAGATCAATAGGATAATTGAGATTATCATTTTTGCATGATGAAACATAGATACTAATCTTTCAATCACTCAACCTCTTGGTTTTTAATCTTTTCTCTTAGTTATATTTTTGGTATGATCAATCAAAGAATTAATTTAGGGAAATGAATATTACATTGAATGACGAATTTTTGTTAATAGTTTTAAAGAGGGATTGATAATTGAGAAAATAAATAAGAATTCATATTAAACTAGGACTTGAGGTATTGATATTACAAGTGAAACCATGACCCTAAGTTTACTTTCCATTAATTCAAAGTTGTGTTATGCTATCGTTACGTTTATGTTATCGCAAATCAACAATAATTTTCATTAGTCTAAATAATATAAAATCTTGATTAATTTGGTAGTTGTTAAATTAATCTATGTAGATACGATAATCTTATATACTACTACTTGGCAAACATGTACATATGCGAAATTTTGCGCAACACAAAATTATGGGAAAGAAAAGTTATTTGAATTTGTGGCAGCAAATACCCTCACAATGAACTTGATTGATGGAACATATCAGTAGGATTTTGTGACTATATTATTTTTAAAATTGGTTATAATATTATTTTTAAACTTTAATTTTAGTAAAATTTAATAAAAAACGTACTAGTAAATTATTTAAATTGTAAAATTTATAATCAGATTAAAATGTAGTTATTTTTGAAAATGTTATGAATAGTTATTTTTTTTTATTATAGTTATTTTTGCTATTATGATTTATTATGTTAGTACAATAGAATTTATTTTTAAAAATAATTTTAGATTTTATTTTCCATTTTGACTTTATATTTTTAAAAATGATTTTTATCAAAATTTACTTAAAAATGGTAAAAGTTTTTTAGATTTATTTTTTTAAAATAAAAAAATATAATTTAGACATTCAATAACAAGATATTCATTATTAGAGATTTTAACATGATAAAAATCACATTTTTTTAAAAAGAGTATCTTTCAAAAATGATTTTTATTAAGAGCTTCTCAAAGAAACTTTTTATTTTAATCATTTTTTGAAATTTCATTTAAACCAATTTTTCATTTGAAGCTTTATTTTTAAAATTCTTTTTTAAAAATGTTATAACAAAAATATAGAACACTATAAAAATTATTTTTTTAAAAATCTTAAACAAACGAACTCATTATGTAAACAACATAATTTCTATTATATTTTTGACAAATCTACTAACGTTTCGAATGATGTAATTTTTTTGTATTTTAAAAATAATATAAAACATTTAATATTTATAATATTACATATTTTAGGATTAGATCAATATTAGAAGAAAAAAATTTCATAAGTATTATTTTTTTGCTTAAAAAAGTACAATTTCTTAATAAAATTATATTTTACTAACATAATAAATCATAATAGAAAAAATAACTATAATAAAAATAAATAAGACTTCATAACATTTTAAAAAAATAACTACATTTTAATTTGATTATAAATTTTACAATTTAAATAATTTACTAGTACGTTTTTTAACAAATTTTACTAAAATTCAAGTTTAAAAATAATATTATAACCAATTTTAAAAATAATATAATCACAAAATCCTGCTAATATAATCACAAAAATAATATTTGTGAGGGTAATGGCCGCCATAAATTCAAATAACTTTTTCCACCACAACTTTTTGATCGTTTTTTGCCGCCACAAATGTTACAATCCAAAAAAATATTTTTTTTTATTTATGAGGATTTTTTCAGCCACAAATAACAACCAATTTGAATTTTAATATTTGTGATGATTTCTTCGGTCACTAATTTGTGATAGTTTTTTTGGTCACAAAATCTTTTTTAAGTTACCTACAAATGGAGAGTTTTCTTGTAGTGATAGAGTAGTGGGATGTTGAAGAGTCAATGGTAGAATATAACCCACACGTTACGCGGGTGTAATTTGTAAAATACTCTTTCAGTATAAATTTATTAAAAAGTTTAAAGATAATATTTATGGTGTATAAATGTATCAATCTGATCGAAAAAAAGTTTCAAATTTGTAAATTTCTTAGTTTATAAGAATAATGGTTGTATACAAAAGAATAAATGGAATAGAAACAATTGAAAAGTGTATAATAAAATGAGTGATTTTCATTCTAAATAATATGATTAAAAAAAGATGAGTTAGTGTTTGTATACACAATTAAAAAGATTTAAATAAAATGAGTGATTTTGACTCTAAAAATATTATTAAAAAAGATGAGTGATTGTTTGTATTCATTTTGTTTTATTTTAAACATTCAATCATTATAGAATATTTTCTTCCAATAAAAAATAGAATATATATTTTGCAATCATTGATTTGAGATATAATTGTAAGAATTGGTTTTTATATGATTACTATTTTTATTTTTATTTGTATTTTACTTTTTATCTTAAGCACTATAATTTCTTTATTCTTTATTTGACTAATTGAACAAAATATTATTTTTTATATTTTATGTTTCATATCTCATTTTCACTTAAACTTTCGATTACTAATTCTTATATAGAGGTGTTATGTCACGTATTTATTTCAAAAATATTTTGATTTAATTATCCTTTTTGGAGACTGTATATAATGAATAAACTCAAAGTATTATTTTTTACGACAAAAACACGAAATAATGTTGTGAATGATAAGGAATCACTACTTAATTTTGATTATTTTTGCCGTTAATTGAAACTATGCTCTAATTTATACGTCATCCCATCTATAAGTTTAATATTTTGAAATGAATGTATTTATTTTCATGAACAATTTATATAGACAAATACTTTCGTTGTGTCGCGGCCGCGAAAAAGGAGTCGCCACCAATTTTATTTTATTCAAAGGAAAAAATTGGATAAAACCTAAAATAATGATTTTTGAACCAAAAATTCGGATTCGGGAGTCGATTACGAGTAGGGAAGGTATTAGCACCCTACAACGTCCGTTAAACGGTTACCCTATAATTAATTGTATACAAACTATTTATTTATTTATTCATTTATTTTTACCCAAAAAAGAATAATAAAAAAATAAATAAATTATTTACATTAATAAAAGAAGGAAAAATATTTTTTTATTAATTTGGTTTGACAAGGAAAAAACCTTGCTCCTACGTATCCCCAGGTGCAATAGGGAAATCAAAACACACGTAGTTCTTGGGTAGAAAATATTTATGTGTTGACTGATTTTATTATTAATTTTACTTTATATATATACATATCAAAATAAATTAACAACATAATAGTGATAATAATAATAATAGTAATAATGGTAATAGTGATAATAATAATAATAATAATAATAATAATAATAATAATAATAATAATAATAATAATAATAATAATAATAAAAAATAAAAAAAAAAGGTGAGATGTTTGTTCGCGGATTGGATCTTTTTATTTTTTGTTTTAAAGAAAAATTAATTTTTGTTAAATAAACAACGTAACGAAAATATAATAATAACAAAAAAAAAAGAGGTGAGATGTGGCGCGGCGAGCGAGGATGAATTTCATCCGGCGGCAGCGACTATTAAATCTAATCCTAATGGAAAAAACTGTTTATTTGTTGTTACGATCTTTTTGTTATTTTGATAGATACGTGATATGAGCTATATATTCAATATTACGATGCGGTAAAATTCGTTTTCTTGGTGATTGGTTTATAAGCATCAATTAGTTATATTTTTCTAGCATCTTGTGTTGCAAAGAAAGCAATTTTAAGAACAGACAACCTTAGAAGAATGAAAGCTTAACACACGAGTTTATTTTTTGTATAAATAGAAAAAAGAGAAAGAAAAAAAAAAGAACATTTTTTAAAGGGGTCAATATAAAGACTAATAAGAAGAAATTTAGAGAAGAGATAAGTAGTTTCTTGCTGGACTAATTTTCCCAAGACCAGATTCTCTGCTCCTCTCTCGCCTGTTATTCTCTATTCTTTCTTTTTTGTGCTCTCCAAATGTCCTCCTCTTCCACTCTTACTATCGATTATTTATAGACCTTTCGGGTGTAGGTTACAAAAGACAAGGGAATAATTGACAATTGATCACCATTTTATTACTATTAATCTCTTTCTTTGTGGTTTCTTTTCTTTCAATTGATTATCATTATACCGATTTTTATGACCATCAATCCATTCAATTGATCCTCATTATACCGATTTTTATGACCATCAATCCATTTCTTTTCAGTTTCTTTCATACAGTTATGTATATTTATTTATTTTTTTTACATATTTTTATATATATATATTTTTTTTATTTTTCTATTTTTTAGAAAAGAGTCTAAACAAGAATTAGAGGCAAAAAACTGGGAACATATGTGATTGTTTAAAGTTTAAAGCCTTAATTATTTATTTTTATTTTTATATTTCTATACATTTATTATTATTATTTCCCTTTTTTTTTAATAAAAAGTAAAAAATAAATAAATAGATAAATAAATAACAAGCGGACAAAATTAGGTGTCAACACGTTGTATTAAAGGAATAAAATATGTATCCGAGCATAAAAAGAAAAATGAACACAAATTTTATATTACTTTGAAAATACTTAATGTATAATTTAACATTTTTATTTTAAAAAAAATATTCTTTGTTGGTTTTTTGCAAATGTTTGCTAATTTAAATGTTTGTGTTTTAATATTTTTTATTTATTTTAATTTAAACATCATTGGATTGTTTGTGCATAAGTTTGATTAATGATTTTTCATGTGATTATTGTGTTTTTATATATTTTGTGGTAATTTATGGTTGCTACGTTTTAAATAATAAAATTTTGCAGTCATTGATTTGAGATATATTTGTAAGCATTGATTTTTATACGATTATTATTTTTATTATAATTTTTATCTTGAGCACTATTATTTCTTTATTCTTTTTTTGACTAATATTTGAACGAACTATTATTTCTTATCTTTTATGTTTCATGTCTTATTTTCACTTAAACTTTCGATAACTAATTCTTAATTACGAAATAATGTTGGGAATGATAAGGAATCACTACTTGATTTTGATTATTTTTGCCGTTAATTGAAACTATGCTCTAATTTATACTTCATCCAATCTATAAGTTTAATATTTTGAAATGAATGTATTTATTTTCATGAACAATTTATATAGACAAATACTTTCATTGTATTAAAGGAATAATTAAAATATATATCCGAGCATAAAAAGAAAAATGAACACAAATTTTATGTTACTTTGAAAATACTTAATGTATAATTTAACATTTTTATTTTTAAAAAAATATTCTTTGTTGGTTTTTTGCAAATGTTTGCTAATTTAAATGTTTGTGTTTTCATATTTTTTATTTATTTTAATTTAAACATCATTGGATTGTTTGTGCATAAGTTTGATTAATGATTTTTTCATGTGATTATTGTGTTTTTATATATTTTGTGGTAATTTATGGTTGCTACGTTTTAAATAATAAAATTTTGCAGTCATTGATTTGAGATATATTTGTAAGCATTGATTTTTATACGATTATTATTTTTATTATAATTTTTATCTTGAGCACTATTATTTCTTTATTCTTTTTTTGACTAATATTTGAACGAACTATTATTTCTTATCTTTTATGTTTCATGTCTCATTTTCACTTAAACTTTCGATAACTAATTCTTAATTACGAAATAATGTTGGGAATGATAAGCAATCACTACTTGATTTTGATTATTTTTGCCGTTAATTGAAACTATGCTCTAATTTATACTTCATCCAATCTATAAGTTTAATATTTTGAAATGAATGTCTTTATTTTCATGAACAATTTATATAGACAAATACTTTCGTTGTATTAAAGGAATAAAATACGTATTCGAGCATAAAAAGAAAAATGAACACAAATTTTATATTACTTTGAAAATACTTAATGTATAATTTAACATTTTTATTTTTTAAAAAATATTCTTTGTTTGTTTTTTTCTGCAAAGGTTTGCTAATTTAAATGCATGTGTTTTAATATTTTTTATTTATGTTAATTTAAACATCATTGGATTGTTTGTGCATAAATTTGATTATTGATTTTTCATGTGATTATTGTGTTTTTATATATTTTGTGGTAATTTATGGTTGCTACATTTTAATTAATAAAATTTTGCAATCATTGATTTGAGATATATTTGTAAGCATTGGTTTTTAGACGATTATTATTTTTATTTTTATTTTACTTTTTATCTTGAGCACTATTATTTCTTTATTCTTTTTTTGACTAATTGAACGAACTATTATTTCTTATCTTTTATGTTTCATGTCTCATTTTCACTTAAACTTTCGATAACTAATTCTTAATTACGAAATAATGTTGGGAATGATAAGGAATCACTACTTGATTTTGATTATTTTTGCCATTAATTGAAACTATGCTCTAGTTTATACTTCATCTAATCTATAAGTTTAATATTTTGAAATGAATGTATTTATTTTCATGAACAATTTATATAGACAAATACTTTCTTTGTATTAAAGGAATAAAATATGTATCCGGGCATTAAAACGAAAAATGAACACATATTTTATATTACTTTGAAAATACTTAATGTATAATTTTACATTTTTATTTTTAAAAAAATATTCTATGTTGGTTTTTTTTTGCAAAGGTTTGCTAATTTAAATGCATGTGTTTTAATATTTTTTTATTTATTTTAATTTAAACTTCATTGGATTGTTTGTGCATAAGTTTGATTATTGATTTTTCATATGATTATTGTGTTTTTATATATTTTGTGGTAATTTATGATTGCTACATTTTAATTAATAAAATGTAATTTAAATATTGTGATGTATTTATATGCAACGAATTAAAAAATTAATTAACAATTAAATCAAGTTTGTAATGGGAGTTATATTTTTATTGTTGTTTTTTTAGTTATAGAGATATAAACAAATAATTAGTAGAATGTGGAATAAAAAATGAATGAATTTTAGAGGTGCCACATCATACTATTGAATGATGTGTCAAAACGAGTGTCACATGTCAGCATATTATTTTGGGGGTTTGTTTTAATATATTATATTGATTAATTGTTTTTGTGGGATTGTTTGATTAGTGTATTTTAACTAAAAAGTCTCCAAAAATCCACTCCACAAAATAATCTTTTAAAATCTATATATTTTTTAATACCAAGAGACATTTTATAAATTGTAAAAAATCTTAATTAAATACCACTAAATTTCATTGTATTGCAAATTATTTATATTCTTTTAAAATTTTAATTGAATACTAAGAAATTTTATTATAACTAAAAAATCTATTGAAGTCTCATTTCAATACACCCCTACAATAGTTTATTTTATTATTGAAGTGGTAAATGGCCCCTACAATAGTTTATTTTATTATTGAAGTGGTAAATGAGGTATGTTTATGTAAGGTTGAATCATTCAATATTTGTACCGAATTTGTGTTTTAGGTGAGATCATAATTTATTTACTATTCTCTCTGAAATTTAAATTAGTGACAAAAAATTATGACTTTCTTTTTAATAAAAAAAATTAACACATTAATAAAACGTGATTTGACTTAAGATAACTAATTCCTTATATTTTTTGTTTACTAGCATTGATTCCTAATATGTAATAATTGATTTGGCAACATATCCTACTAAATTAAAATATTTATTATTTTAAAAACTTTTCTTAGAGGGAAGAATCCTAATGAACCTATTTTGAAATTGAATAAAATATTAAGTTTTTGCTTTACTGGGATCAAGGGGTTAAGCAGGTCAATTCTTGAAATTTAGGTACTATGGACAAATAAGGAAGTAATTATTTAAATACTATTTTTGTTGTTTTTTTTCAAAATAATTAAAAATAAGATTTTCGCATGAATTCTTATATTAATAATTCAATTTAATTTAATATTTAATACATCTTTTGTGTTAATTAGCTAACGAAAACAAAACAAAAACCTAGAAAAATAATTGTAAGTGATATACATATATCACAAGCCATCTCCTCCATATGTAACATAAACTTTTGTATGCCAAGGTAGTTCTAAGCAACCTCAACAATATTCGTGTGTGTTTCTTTGAATTCAATTCTTAAGACAAATTTTGCTATCTTTTTCTTTTCTCTTTTTGTAAGATACATAGTTTAGAGAAAATTAAGGAACACAACCTTACAACGTTTGATTACAAGGGTATGCAAAGAGGTAAGATGAAGCTAGATGAGGATCTTGGTCCTGACCGTCAGGATGATTTTCAAACGGATGATGAAGAAAATCAAGCAGATAGGGTTTTTGAAAATTTGGATGATTCTGAGTCAGATAATTCACCTCCTGCACGAAATTTATCCAATGAAATTTACTTTAATACCACATGGCCTCAAACCTATAGGTAATATCAATTTCTTCATTATGGTTAACCGGAACTTTTTATTTTTTTATTTACGTCATTACTTTTTCTCTACATTCAATTTAATGTATGCAGTCATCATTAAATGTGTCTGCTATAATTTCAGAAACGAATTGCAAGTCTCATTAATATAATAAAATTCATGCATACTTATAATATCAAATAATATAAAATTTATAGGCCAATTAATTTGGATATGGATGTGAGCATTGCATGTTTTCATGCACGATAACATATACAAAGAAGTAAATTATTTTTCAAGAAAATTTTGATACTCTATGAATGTATTTAATGTTGTTCTTCAATCACCACAAAACATGTAGACCATTTATTTTATATTATTCATAGTCAGATGTATGTATTACGTTGTGATTGAAAAACAATACTCTTATTCATTGTCAGATTTATATTATGCATGTATTTTCGCCGACGACGCTTCTAGTAAAAACATATATCTTATTATTGAGTATTAAATAAGATTGTTTATTTAAAGCATCTATCTTGATATTGAAAAGAAGAGACAAATCATCAAGAAGGAAAGTCCAAAGTGTGATCTTGGTTGAAAGATTGGCAATTGCCATTATAGGTTTAGAATTCTCCCACGGTGATTTTTAGAAGTTTAACTGTGTAACTTTTGATCCGCCGTAATTTAGGTATTTTCAAAACATGTTATAAATATCTTTGTTGATTATGTGTAGGACATCTATGGACATGTTAACAAATGTAAGTGTAACACCACCAGGATTAAGTTTCCTAAAGATTATTGGTTCAGCAGGAAAGAGTAGTTACCTCTCTAAGGAATGCCAAGATGATAATTCAAATTCATTGATTATACCTCTTGTTCCTGAGGAAACATTAGTCAAACAAGAGGAACCTACTTCAATATCTCATGTTCAATCACTTGTCAGCTCTCCAAAAATTTCTGCCACTGAATTTCCACCAACACAGAGGCAATGTTCCTTTGCTCAATCAGTAATAAATGGTAACTGTACCATCTTAATTTGTTCTATAATTTTTCATCTCCATAGAATTACTCAGTTGAATTATTAACAAAGAGATACATAATTGAATGTTTTATTGGTTTCTATGAGAACTAACATAATTTTTTGTTTTCAATTAAGGAACCAATATATTATGTGGGATAGGAATGATGACCATTCCATATGCAATAAAAGAAGGAGGGTGGTTGAGCTTTTTATTACTGATAATGTTTGCTGTGATTTGTTGCTATACTGGAATTTTATTGTTGAGATGTTTACAAAGCCATCCTGGAGTTAATAGTTATCCAGATATTGGCCAGGCTGCTTTCGGAATCGTTGGTCGCTTGGGAATCGCGGTGAGTACAACAAGTCTTACATGCATTGTTCTAAATTGTGGTTGTAGTTGCAATTACATTGCGAACCTTGATACTACAATAAAATACAAATAAATGTGGTCGATGCATATGGTTGTAATTGCAGATGTGATGATGTTGCGAAGAGACCTCTAGAACATTTATATTGTTTTTGCAATTGTAATAGCATACTTCAATTTAGAACTATGTTTACAACTATCAAGTAATAATTAAGTGTTTTAGATAAGGTTGTGTTGTCAATTGTTGATCGCAAAAAATAGTATTTTTTTCAAATTTCATTACAAAATAGTGCTTTAATGCCACTATTGACAACATTTTGTATTAAATAGTATATTGCTGAACAATAATCATTTGTTCAAAATCAACTATGTTATAGTGCTATAGCACCACCGCAATTCAAAACAACTTTTATGGATGTGTGTGTGAGTGTTTGCGCGCTTGTGAATATCAATTGAAATCTAACAACTATATTTTGTTGAATTGCAGATCATTTTATACATGGAATTATTTGTAAGTCCAAGAGTTTGATCTATTTGCAATTCTTTTTATATATTCTTTTGATAAATTGATTTATATATATGCTAAAAGGTGCATGGTTTTTATTTGTAGGCTTCTTGTGTTGAGTTTTTAACACTTGTAAGTGATAACCTCACATCACTTTTCCCCAACACATCCATGAGCTTAGCAGGAACTGAACTTAGTACACATCAAGTTTTTGCCATCACTGCAGCTCTTCTTGTTTTACCAACAGTTTGGTTGAAAAATCTAAGCCTGCTTTCATATATTTCAGGTTAGTTTCTTTATCAAAATCATATGTTCATTAATTCTTTTACAATTTTTCTAGCACTTTGAATTGTAGCAAGTAGACCAACTAAAGTAATTTTGCAATCAAATTTTTGAAAAAGATATGTTTGGTCAATGATTTTAATGATTCAGTCTCTGAATCGGTCACTAAATAGCAAATTTCTAGTAGTGCGGGAATGAATGTTACTTTTGTACACAGTTGGAGGAATATTTGCAACAATACTTGTAGCACTATGCTTGTTTTGGGTTGGAGCTGTAGACCAAGTTGGATTTAATCCAGGAAGAAAAATTTTAGACATTGACAACTTATCTGTATCAATTGGTCTCTTTGGTTTTGGATTTGCTGGCCATGCAGTTTTTCCAAATGTCTACTCTTCCATGAAGGAACCATCCAAATTTCCATCAGTTCTATATATCAGGTTAGCATAAATTCCTTCATTCAATTTTGAGTTTTTCTCCTCTATAATGAATTTTCATTTTAGAAAGTAAAGAAAAAATATCTTGATTATTATGAGAAAATAAAAGATATCAATGATTTGTAATATAGTTGCATTTAATATCAATATCAATGGTCATATTTACACTTTCTCAATATTTAACATCAAATTTTAATTTGAGACATTTAACTTGTGATAACACCAGTGCAAAAAAGACATTTTATACTGATTTTTTTGAACTTTTAACACCGGTTTTTGTAATAAAAAAATCAATTTAATAGCTACCGATATTGTACATAGGACTTATAACGCTGTTTTTTAAAACAAAAAAAAACCAGTGTTATATGTCAACTTATAATCCATATTTTTAAATAAAATAGATGTCATAAGTGATATGTTAATTGTCTTAAAAAAAAATTGTTTTTTTAACTATTTATTAGATGCGTTTGAAATTTTATATTTCATATAACAAAATGTGTTACACATGTTAAACAACAAATTGCACCACAAGTGCAAATTCATGTTTATACATTAAATAATGTAAAAACAATTAAAAGTAAGTTTTTGTTGATCGTCTTCATTTTATCATACTTTCTTTCTCTTCATTTTGTTGTTGTTCCAATGTTTGTTTTTTTTGTTTTTTTATCTTTTGACTATTTCCCAAAATAATTTAGCCTAAAGTTGTGTCATATGCTCAATAACAACTTTTCTCCATTTGTGACGAGTTATCAATATCTACGATTTCAAACATATAAGTAAATTAACCAATACAATATCTTAAAACAAAAAGTTACATAATTTTCATTAAACAATATAGTGGTATAAAATTTTAAAAATATATAAACTCTTCAAATACTTTATCTTTGGTGGGACAATGTTAAAGATATTTTTCCTCACATAATATCCACACCTCTAATCATTGTCTTGTAGAGTTGCATATACAATGTATATTATCTAATACTATTAAATATCCACAAATTAAGTACTTACATTGATAATTTTTCATGTAGACTTCTTCCATAGCCCTTCAACTAAAATAATTATAAATATAAAGTTTGAGAATTTCAAACATCAAGACATAACTAAACAACTAAAATAAAAAATTGAAACACAATCAAACATTAAAATTACCTATCAATCTTCACTACAAGAAATTCAACATATAATGATAACATATAATATCTTATTATAATCTAAAAAAAAATCAAATGTTTTCCACTCATATCTAAGATTCTTCTTCAAAAACAAATTAGCTTTAATCTTCACCGTAGAAAAAAAAATACAGATGAATGAATGAATAATAATTTATAATTCAACATAGGAGTAAATGTTAACAACTCTAGTGAAAATCAGTGAGTACTAAGTAGATATTAGTGAATACATAGAAATGCAAAGTGATAGGAAGTGCAAATGAGCTTAATGGGGTGATGAGTTTGGTCATTGATGAACCTATTAAGGCAACAACTAGCACGAGCAAGTTCAGAAACAACAATGAAATACAAATTGAGAATAAGATTTCAAAAATATTGCATTTAGAAATCATGAAGAGAATTATGTTACTAGTTATGCCCTTTTGGGACCATTGACACTCCCTCTAAAAAAGAACTAATGGTACATTATAATTACATCAGCATCACCTAAACATTAGACTAATTTGATGATAGGAAAACATTATTGTTTATACAAACAAACAAAATCTCTAAATAGTAACTATGGAAGATTGCTCCAATTAAGAATAAAAAAAATTAAAAAATAAAAATAAAAAGAGTGAAGTTTGTTGAGAAAGACACTTACTTGAGAAGAGTAACAAACGGTTGATGCGGTAACTAAATGAGGAGGGATACAAATATATTACACGTCTTGTATAAAATTGTCACCGTGTAGATTTTTTACATCTATTTTTAATAAAATTGGTGTAATATCTCTAATTTTTATGTTTATTTTTGCACTAGTGCAACTTGATGATTTTAACTCATAAACTTTTTAATAAAATATGATTGATTGAGATACGGCATTTTCTTATTCGTAACAATTTTGTGGTCTTAAACTTTTTCGACCATTCCAAATAAATAATCAAATAAATTCATCAAAAATAAACTTTTTGGACTCAATGTCTTTTTCCTTCGTCAAATCAATAATAATATATTTTTATCAAACTAATTCATTGCAACAGAACTAAATTTTTTTAAAAAAACAACCAATACATCTGCATTTTTTACCAAGAACTACGTAACTTTGGTTTGTTCATCGCACATGGAGCTACGTAGGAGCAAGATCGCTATCTAGTCAAACACAATAATAAAAAAAATTGATTTCCCTCTATATTTTAAATGCAGTTTTATCTTTAAATTATTTTCATAAAAAATGATTATATTTGCATTTAATAAAAATGAAAAATAAATATTTTAAAGAGAATATAAAATTTTGCACAGCTAATTATTTTTTAACAGATGTCATAGGTACTAATGTTAATACTTTTTCTATGTATTATTGACTCCTGAAGTCGAAATTTGGTTTCAAAGATTATTTTTTATGTATTTAAGTTTTCCAATGTTTTCCTTAGTTCAAAATTAACTTTAAAAAAAACTCTCGAAATTTTAAGTTGCGTCAAACATTAATTATTCTATTGACTAAGTTGTTTACTTCATAATGGAGTAAAATCGTAAATTTTGCACAATGTTGAGTTTAAATTTAATTATGCTACCGTTGTAGTTGCGGTTAAACTACAATCTTTAATATTACAATTAACTTCAGGAAAACATGGATGATACAGCCACAATTGTATTTGTGATATCATTACTGAAACCTTAAAAAAAATTATATTATAGTCATAATTATATTTGTGGATCGCAATTTAATACTATTCTGATTTATTTTGGCATTAATAACTATTCTCATATTTTATAGACATTAATTACTATATGTTTTGCTCAAGAACATTGCTCACCATTTGGTTTTCTTGTGCAGTTTTGCTTTCTGTCTTGTTATGTACGTAAGTGTAGGAACATTTGGATATTTATTGTATGGTGACTCAGTTGGATCTCAGTTTACCTTAAACATGCCCAAAGAGTTATATGCATCCAAAATAGCCAAATGGACAACTGTAAGAAATCAAAATTTAATCTCCTTGTGTTTGACTTAAATTTATTTTTTATTATATAGATGACACATTTTAACTAATTTCTTTGTTTTATATAGGTTGTGACCCCTTTGGCAAAATTTGCCTTAACATTATTGCCTATTTCATCAAGCATAGAGGAACTTGTACCCTCTCCTAGGCTAAGATGTTATGCTATGTCTATTCTTATCAGAACAGCTTTAGTGATTTTAAGTTTAGTTGTGGCCCTCTGTGTTCCATATTTTGGTAAGTATTTTTCATATAACATTGTCACTCAATTGGTCATAATTGTCATATTAAAATAAATAATTGACTTTGATTTTAACTACTCTAAAAATTGGGTATATTAGTTTTAATTTATTGACGGTATAAAATGTTTTACATTGATAAAAAAACTATGCGTAGAAATTAAACTCCTTTAAAAGTTGAAATTTCCTTTTCATATTGTTAGATGTCAATATGTTACACAGTATCTCAATATATTTGAGAACAATATTAATTATATGAAACAGGAAGCAATTAACAATAAATTAAGAGAATATTTTTTGAGGGAACAATAAATTAAGAGAATGAATTTACTTTTTTCAAAAAAAAAAAAAGAGAATGAATCTATGATGTTTAATTGATGATTTGTTGGTTCAAATTTATTCCAGGTTCTGTGATGGCACTAATTGGTTCTTTGATGTCAATGCTAGTTGTAAGTTCTCTCTTCAAGTTTACTTTTCTTAAGTAAATTATGAAAGTAGATTAATTTACATATTTTTCATGTTTCATGCATGACAGGCACTTATTTATCCTTGTGCATGTTATCTCAAGCTACATAGGGGTAAATTATCAAATATCGAGGTATTTATTCTTTCTAATCATTCTTTGTTTCATATTAGAGTAAATATATATTTTTCCATTATAAAATTTTATAATTGTTAAGTTTAGTGTCTATAAAAAATTTATCAATTTTTAAGTTATATAGTGTTTTTCTACCTTGTAGAGCGATTCAAAACACGTCTACATAAAACGATGCTTAAAAATGGATAAAATTTTATAGACAATAAATTTAAAAGGTTTATGAGTTTATAGCAATTACAAACATATTTAACTATTAATAATAATATGATAGGAGAATTAATTGAATGTTACTATATTTTTATTCTTCAGATAATAAATTGCATTTTGATCATTATTGTGGGGTTGGTAAGTGCTATGGTAGGAACATACTCAGCAACTACAAGAATATTTGACGGCAATGGAGACTAATTGATAAAATGTTCTTTTTTATGTAGAACCCACTTTTTTTTTCTGGGTTAGTTTTGGATTTTAAGAGACTTTAAGATATAGAAGTCAAAATTGTTTTTTGTGTTTGTCTTTTTGGATTTGAACAAACTATAGTTTATCCGTAGTTATGAGAAAAGGATCAATATAGCTTGTAATGATCCTTTTATAGAATGATCTATTTATAATTGTAAGATCATAGTTTTGAAGGATTAATATAGTTTGTAGAATGTTCCTTTAGACATGTTTGAAAGTTTTGAATATTAAATGCCATCACTTTAAAATAGGGTGAATCCAATGGTGGCCATGTGATCATTCAATTACTGTGTCATGTTCACTTTAGTTAGTATAATAAGAAATTTGGAAGGTGTTATTTTTGGCTATACAATGATATTAATAAATTAAATAGTTTCTTTTTTTTTTTTTTAAGAAATATCATTGGAATAGTTGACATACAGCACAACATGTGCATAGGAAGGAAGACTCTAATAGGGGCCATGTGGTCATATAATTACTATGCCTTGTGTGTCCACTGTATATATAGCTAGAACTAGTATGCAATTTACTTCCTCAAATTTTTATAGGCATTGCCTAGCTTGTTTTACGAGTCATTTTTGCTTTCGAAGGTGACATGTGGAGTTACATCTCTAGAGAGAAATTATATAAATATTTGTAAACCTTATTTCTGTAGGTTATTTTGGTCTTTAAGATCAAATTTAATTTACTTTTTAATAATTTATTCAATTGTAATTAATTTTGATATGTTGATTTGACATAAAATATCTTCAAAATAACTATGTCACGTGAGAATATCATTTCAGTCTTTTAATATTGAAATTTAAGATCATAAAAGTCTATATTAGTTTTTTTATATGAAAATTTAATTATTTATAATTTCTTTTTATTTAAACTCTTTTGTTTATATAATTTAAACAATTTTTATAATTTCATTAATCTTTATCAAATAATTGAATTTGATTGAATGATAAATTATAAGATTAAATATATTTTGTCTCTATAAAATTTCGACATTTCAATATTAGTCTTTATAAAATAAAAATATATTTTTTAATTTCTACGAA
>JBBPBP010000003.1:10624428-10644016 GCA_037974735.1 Cicer chorassanicum
ATTTAAAGATTTAAGTTATGAGTTTGATGAAATTTGTATTATATTGAGGATGATAATTAATTTTATAAGTTTTGTTTGAAATTTTTGATAAATTTTTGCAAAAAAAAAGGATAAAATTGTTGATATTTTAAAACATAAAAGATCAAATTGTCACTTAAAATTAAAATAAAGGACTAATTCGGGAAGAAGAAAAAGAAGATAAAATACTAAAATGTTAATTAAAATTAAATTAAGGGACCACAGATACAATTTAGCCTAAAAAATATATATTACCTTAACAATAAAGACTAAAACTAAAAATTGTATTTTAATTTTAAAAACATTAAAATTAAAATATTAAAATTTCATAGGACTAAAAACAAATTTAACCTTAAATTACATAAATGAGTTTTTGAGCTTCTTTAGTCTAAACTTGATATAGCAATTTTACGGACACTTAAACCCGTTGATATACTTCATTTTCAGTTTTATATGTATTTGAAATGCACATGGTTTGACATGCTTATTTATAACAACCACCAATATGTTTATAGCATTATCTACGAATGGGAACATTACAAACACCACCATATTACTCTATTATAGATGTTCATAAAATCATAATATACATTAACTTCACTGATTATCACATTGTTGTGAACATAATTATATTATCATATAATACCGAGGAGATGATTAGGCATACTATTTAGGTAAATTATTTATTATAGACATATTTATCATATAATACAAATGAGTAGTTAATAAGAGTTTATAAATTCATGAAACGAACATAAGATAAAAACGTATAGAGAATACACTCAAATAACGCAAATAAGATAAAAATACTTCTTACAAGAATATAGTTAGTGATCAAAGTATAATATAGCAACATCAGGATATGATAGAAACATGATAAGATATAAATCTGAATAAAGATAACATATAATATTGACATCATAAACATTATTATATTTTGTCTTTCACACTCACATGATAACAACATTTTATTTAGTCGTGTAATTGGTTAATATTTTATCGTGACATGATATAATATATAATATATAATATATTTAAATAACAAAATTACCTCTGTGAACAATTACATATTAGTCTTTTTTTTAAATTAAATTATTATATTTTAAATATTATAAAATAACAAAAAAATACTAAAAAATTAAATAAATAATGAAATAATTTTATATTTAAAACTATCTATTGACACTAATAAATAAATAATTAATTTTTTTAAAATGTAATAAAATAGTTTCATTTTATTTGTTAGAATATAAATAAAGATATAATATATATATTATATATAAATGACAAAAATACCCTTGTAAACAAATTATATTTATTTCAAAATTTCAATTAATTTTCATATTTTTATAATTTTGAACACTAATTTACTAAATTATATAAAAAATACAAAACTACCCTTGTGATAAAATCATGAACATTTTTTAAATTAATTATTAATATTTCATTTTTTAAGTTTAATATCAAATTCTATTAGTTATTTTTATATTATATTTGATTATATTTACATTTTAATATTTTAGATTATATTTTATAAATTTTTTTTATGTTTATATTTTATTATAGCAATTTTATATTTTAAATTATATTTTTATATGGGTAATTGAGCAAATTACTATTCTTATCATATTCTGTTGGTTTTTAACCTAACTCATATTCAAGATAGAAATTTCAACTGGAGAGACATGATAGGACAAAGTTCTAGATTAACTTATCATATCCTTAGTTCATCAAACACTGAATTCAGATAGGATATGATAACTTACTTTTATCATGTCTCTTATACAATCCATCAAACGGGTTCTAATGCGCAAAATATGATAGAGACGTGATATGATATAAAGCTGGATAAGGATGAGATAGCTTAGTAACAAGATAAACATTATGATATCCAGTGCTTAATACACACGTGATAAAATAACATTTTATTTTGTCATGTATTTGGTATAAATCTCATCAATATAATATATATTATATTTAAATAATAAAGTTACCGTAATTACATATTAGTTTTTTTAAAAATTAAATTATTATATTTTAAATATTATAAATTAACAAAAAATACTAAAAATTTCAATAAGTAATGAAATAATATTATATTTAAAACTATCCATTGACACTACTATATAAACAATTTAAATTTTTTAAAAAAAATCATGAGTTACTAAATAATTCTATTTAATTTGTTAGAATATAAATAAAGATATGATATATATTAAGCTTAATTGCAATTTTAGTCCCTCTATTTTTACTGATTCACGAAATTGGTCTCTCTATTTTAAAAGTCGACAGTTTTGGTCCTTCCTTTTGATTTTATAACTAAAAAATGACAACGTGAGATATTTTAAATAACGTGACATATGATACGATAATATAAAATGATTAACACTTATGAAATTAGAATAAAATGCAGTAAAAACTTATCTTTCAACTTCATAAATTTTTCATATTTTTAATTTAATTAATGGCATATAAATAATTAATTCATCTAGATGGTTCTATATCATAAAATTGTATGTCACGTCATTAAAAATATGTCAATTCCGCATTTTTCAGTTCAAAAATCTTAGAGAGGGACCAAAACTGTCGGCTTTTAAAATAGAAGGACCATTTCCGTGAATTAGTAACAATAGAGGGACTAAAACTGCAATTAAACCTATATATTATATGTAAATGACATAGATACCCTTGTAAACAAATTATATTTATTTCAAAATTTTAATTAATTTTCATATTTTTATAATTTTGAATGCTAATTTATTAAATTATATAAAAAAATAAAATTATCCTTGTGATAAAATCATAAACATATTTTAAATTAATTATTAATTTTAAGTTTAAGATCAAATTCTATTAATTATTTTTATATTTATATTTGATTAAATTTACATTTTTATATTTTAGATTATATTTTATAAATTATTTTCATATTTATATTTTATTATATTTCAATTTTATATTTTAAATTATATTTTATAAGAGTAATTGAATAATTACTATTTTTATTTTATCCTACTGATTTTTAATCCAACTCATATTCAGGATAAAAATTTCAACTAGAGAGACATGATATGATATAGTTCTTGATTATCCTATCATATTATATTGATTCATCCAACACTAAATTTAAACAGAATACGATAACTTATTAATAATCTGTCTCTTATTTTGTCCATAAAATGAAGTATAAATATTTAGATAACATGAGATATATATCTTTTACTTTGAAGAACTATTAAAAGAACCATTGGAGGGTATTCACTTAATGATTGAAGGAATGGCCACAAAAGACTTGAGAAGACTTTGTTGGTTGCTTGAAAGAAAGAGACACAAAAAGAGAGAGAACGGTGGCAATAATTTTACCTTATTTTTTATGGTAGTGAATTCTTGTTAGTCGTTATTTTTCTAATGGTAATGATCCATTTTGTATTTATATATTAAAAAAAAAAAAAGACTTATTTTATGCGAGTTTCAATTACATATAGAATTAAAAATCAGGATTATTGATCATTGGGTTTAAGAGTCCATAAAATTGTTATATCAATTTTAGACTAAAGAAGTTCAAGAATTTATTTAAATAACTTAGTCTTCAATTAAAATAAATTATTTGATTAAGTACATAAGGATAAAACGGTAAACAAAAGAGATTAAGTAAATTAAGTTTAAATTACATAAACAAAATAGTATAGATAAAGAAAAATCTATAAGTATTTAATTTTTTATATAATAAACTAATTATGCATATTTATGTTAGTAAGTTGTGACATTGAAGAACTTAAATAATATTGTCGCGTGGTAGATGATATTTGGAAGATATGTCACTACAAAAAAAAAAATCTATTGTGACACTCAATTTTTAGTGATATCTTTTTATTTGTCACTATAATTACTTTTAGATATAGATAGAGTGTCACTTATTCTCATTTAATTACTTTTAACTAGAAAAAAAATTGAAATATTGACATCAAAACTAATTTATATATAATAACTAAAAAAACACTGAAATATTCATATCCAAAAATTCAATACACCCCTTCACCAAAAAAATCATTTCATTCACCCTTCACCAAAAAATCATTTCACTCACCCCTTCACTGGAAAATCATTCACGCAGCAACAACAATTCACATTTCGATTTCGCATTTCACTCACCCCTTCAAAAATCGCAACAACAAATTTTGATTCAGATTTTTTCATCATTCGATTTCGTCTTCAGATTCAGATTCAGATTCAGATTTCTTCATCATTTTTTCGATTTCGTCTTTAGATTCAGATTTCTTCATCATTCGATTTCGTCTTCAGATTCAGATTCAGATTTCTTCATCATTTTTTTCGATTTCGTCTTCAGATTCAGATTTCTTCATCATTCGATTTCGTCTTCAAATTCGAATCTCTTCATCATTTTTTCGATTTCGATTTTGTCTTTAGATTCCCGTTGAAGAAGCTTTTCCCGATTTCTTCAGATTCAGATTCAGCGATTTAGAGATTGTGGAAATTGTTTTTCCTCAATTAGCAATTTGCATTGGTTGAATGATTTGATTGATTTTAGTATTTTATATTTTAAAACTGATTTGAGGTTCTTCTATTTTCATTTTCAGAGAAAAGATAATGAAAAAGCAAAAAACAAATATGGAGTTTCTCATCTTCAAGCTCAGGTTTGATTGAAGGATTTTGTTGAAATAATATCATGTATTGCAGCTTCCTAACTCTTGATCTTTGAGCTGATTGTCTATTTGCTATTTTGATCATCATATGCAAACACATTAATTATTCTGCCATCACTCATGTTTCAATTGCTGCAATTTCATCATGATTAATCATAAACCATAAACTGATACCAGAAAAATAAATAAAAGTTTTTCTGATGTATGTATTATATAATATATATGAAGAACATTTTCTATCGATAGTAAATTTTAATGTTGTTGTAACAATTTGTTGAATGGGGATTTATTGGAACATGTAAGCATTGTATGTGGGCAATTGTGGAGACTAGAACCTGTACCTTGTGAGAAGAAAGAAATGTGGCAAAGAGAAATGGATTGGCTTCTTTGTGTTGGTGATCACATTGTTGAGTTAATGCCTTCTTGGCAAACATTTCCAGATGGTAGTAAGCTAGAGGTATAATTGGATTGAGTTTTCATTTGTGACTTTAATTTACATTTCAATACATAAAAATTAATGAATAGGACACACTCTCTACTATGTATAATTACATAATGAATCCGCTTTCATATATTTAGTATGGAAATTAGATTTATGATGTTTTTCTAATATGGTGCATTTTGCAGGTAATGACTTGCAGACCAAGATCATATAGTTTTATCAATCTTCCAGCTCTGCGTAAACTCGACAACATGCTTCTTGTAAGCATTGTATTCTATTCTTTATTAAATAAATTAGAAATTTAAATTTAAATAAATTAGAAGCATTGTATTCACTAATTTCTTCTACGGATTTGTTTCTGGAAAGAGATCTGAGTACCTTTTTTTTGTCATCTTTGGAATTAGGAGCTAGTTGCTCTGGATAGGGAGCTTATTCCTCTTAGTGTGTTGCATCTTTGAGGCTTTAATCCAGGACAACTCCTTCTGTTGATGAGAATCTTCTCTCTTAATTATTAAATAACAATTTGCATTTCGATTGTCACTTTTGATTCTACCAGCTAGTGTGCGTAACTGTAAATATGTCTAGGATTCGTATATGCCTTTTTGCCAAAAATATTTCAGTTGGTTCTTTAGTTCTAGCTGTGATTCTTTTTTGCCCTATCTTTTAATTGTTCTGACCTTGTGAATCTTGTACATCTATTTGTAAATCATTTTTAATTTGATCAATCTTTTTAAGAAGATATCTACAAAACCTACCAAATAGGTTTTTATTTTGAAAGCAATCTAGTTATGTAACCAAATTATGATTATTCTTTTTTTTTTTTTTAGATTGACAAACAAGAGTTTGGACTGAAACCGATGAATTGCCCAGGACACTGCTTGATGTTTAAACACAGGGTTCGGTCTTATAGAGGTAATTTTCATTTGCATAGATGTCTTTAAATGTAATCTTTTTTTGTATTCGTACTTGAGCTAGTTCAGAACTTGGTGTTGAAATTGGGATAATGGACCTGTTTGAGCTTCTTGGTTAAAGGATTGACAGTTAATTGAATTTCTCTATATTGAGAAATACTTGTCCAGTGTGATTTTATATTGCTTCATCTATCCTCTTGCTTACATATTCACACATAGCTCAAGGGCTGTGGTTTATTTATATGTTGTACTTTTTCCGCATTTTCCTCAATCAACTATGTCCGAAAATTCAACCAGAAGTGGACTAAAATATTTAACTTTAGTGTGATGAGAGGTAGAGATAATTTAGTTTCATTTTGTAAGTGAGGGAGTGTACAGTTTGAAGAGATTTGTTGAAACTGATATTTTCATATCATAGAAATATTATCCCACATAATTTGTATCGTTTTGCATTTCCTCTTCGTTTTGCTGATTTTGGGGTTTTGCATCGGAATGAGGCCAGTGGTGCCCTGAGTATGCCCGAATTACAAGTATGCCCAAATTAGGAGATTACAAGTATGCCCGAATTTCTCTTTCAAGGACCTTAATATTACCTTAGACGGGATATAAGCATGAGGAAAGGGTAGAAATAGAGAAATAAGAGATGTCTGTGATCTAGGAAAGTGGTAATCAAATAGTTTTGTGGATAGATATCATTCACACTTGGGAGCTTTTGGCTCTTGTTGTTTTTCTGCTCTTTTGATAAATAATACAAACTTACATATTTGGCGATAGCTATTGCTATCAATTGATGCTTTTATTGAAAGTGTATGCACACAAGGTTAATCTCACAACAACCGAGGACCATTAAATTTAAAGGGTTACTAGATGACTACCACATTTTAGTATTTTACTTTTGGTTGATGAGTCAAGTCACAACTTTAAAGCAAGGGAGTTTGGGGATTATTTGGGATTGAACGTTATTAACATTAAGACTTTAAAAGTAAATTTGGGAAATGGAAGCAGGTGCAAATCCCAAGGTTATTGTCTGACTATCAAAGTAATGATTGGGAACAATGTTGGTGAGATTACAAGTATACCGTGGGATTGCATGATCCTGCAATCCAAAAACCCTTGCTCTTGCTGTGATGCTCATGTGATCAGATGGCTGAAGATCACAATGAAATTGCAAATGTTGTCATCAACTCGTGGAATCATGAGTTAGTCGCATGTGGGTTTTCAGAGTATCCAAGTTGGGTTTTGCAAAAAGAACCATGTTTCTTAATGAAAAAAAACCGGCAAAACTAAACCTCATTCTATCTTCTCTCTCGCCCGGCTTTTCAAAGAAGAGAGAACATCACCCAAGACCTTCTCTCACACCCAAGTCTGCCTGCAACTGAAAGGCTGCCTTATTCTTCCAACGGCTCTTTACCTTGAGAGAAATAAGAGATGTCTATTATATTTAGGGGAGGAGAGGGGTATTGAATAGTTTTGGGAATATAGATCATTGTCTAATCTTGGTAGCTTCCACTCGTTATTTTCTTTTCTTTTAATTCATGATACATAAATACGTATTGCTATAATTTATTTAATGACTCGGTTATTTATTTTCCCTTGCTTATGTTAAATACTTGAGTAGAGGCCAGAGAAATACCTTGGAGACATCGAAACATGGGAGAAAGTTGAAAATTCTCTCAAAGAAGCTTTGGATGAGTTTGGCAAACCATGGCAGGTATTATAGATGTCTTAAATGTCAGCAATAAGATAAGGTGTTCCTTCGAATGTGTGATTGAAATTCTGATTAGAACTTTTTCAGTTTGGACTTCTAACAGTGGAGTGTGCTTATTGTGTTTAGAATTCAATTATAGGTTTACTTGACACCATTTTTATTTTCATATCTCACACCACTTTTTATTTTGGTATCTCTTTTATTATTTTATGTGGAATGCAACATTGTTAGCTTCAATTGTGCACTTATATTCTGAGTAAAACTCTGCAGTTGAATGAAGGGGATAGAGCATTCTATGGACCAAAGATAGATATTAGTGTATCTGATGCATTGAGTAGGAAATTCCAGTGTGCAACTCTACAGGTTCACATTGTTCCACTTGACATGCATTCACACCTTTCAATTGTTAACTTTTTTTTTACTGATAATGGATAAACTGGATGTTTGCAGCTTGACTTCCAGCTTCCTGATCGTTTTAAGTTGGAATTCTCTGCTGAGGATGAAGCCAAAATTGAGAGACCTGTTATGATACACAGAGCCATTCTAGGATCTGTTGAACGCATGTTTGCCATACTTTTAGAGCACTACAAGGGTAAATGGCCCTTTTGGCTCAGTCCTCGCCAAGCAATTTTGTGCCCTGTGTCTGAGAAATCACAAGCTTATGCACTGAAGGTACAAAGCTCGAGCTTTGTTTTGTTGTATGTTTGTCCAAGTTGTATGTTTGTGTACTCCATATCATTGCATAACACTTTTAATCTCCTTGGAGTGGTAACCTTGTGGCATCCTAAGTATTCCTTAGCTTCTCTTGTGAATCTTTTATGCTTGTCACATTGCAATCTTTTACTCTTGTGAAGTTGATGCAATTTTGACTAACTCTTGTTTGTTCTAAGTATTCCTTAGCTTCTCTGCATGTTGAAATTGTTGAAGCAATTTTGTATTTTTTGAGCCTGCATATGCATTTTTATATAAACTTTATCTATGGTTACTCTCTCATGAATCTTGATCAATCTTCCTTGAATAGTACTATGACCTAACTTCTGTCATTGTTCTAATTCTATTTTGTTGGGATACTTGTGACACCCTAAACCCCAAAATAGCATTTATAATAATTTATACTAAATTATTTGAAACAACACTCGCAGCGGATAAAGAAAATTTGCTCAAGAAAATAAAAACTTTTATATCTAATTTAGGATATTATGTTTCTCTAAATACACATGTAAAAATTCAACTTTGTTCCTCAATTAAAACAATGCAATCTCAATGAGCTTGATTTAAGTATAATTACTTGATTTAATTCTAAAAACTTACTAGTACTTATAAGGTTTTCATACAAAAGTCTTTTCAAATTAAATAAGTAAAATACAAATTACAACCCTTATTCCCGGTATCACCTATCAGAGCGGGGTTCCTCCCAAATGGAACTTCAAGACTCATTAACCTGTAATAACTGCAATTTCGCAAACGCAGGGCCAAGCCAGTCAAACACAAACAACGAATGAGGTGAGTTTTGAAATCATGTTAATAGTATAATATAAGTAAGAAGAACACGCATTTGATCATAAATAAACCGTATCATTAAACAAACATTATTCAAGGAATAAAATCACATAATAAAGTCAAAGTCAAAATCAAGGAAAATCAATACATTTCACTATAATCAAATCGTCTAAGAGAAATTATAATCACGTGCGATACACATTAATCACAACAAATCAATCACAATAAAATGCAATGCTATGCATGAGCTTAGAATCTACTTCACAATGTGGTACCATTCTAACTCTGAAGTACTTGGTTAGGAGGCCATGATACTATGCCACCATTCCGGTGGACGGACAATTCAAATTGGCCCTGTCCTCATAGATCCCCTCAACTCAACCCGATACACATATACGCGACAGTCGAGGTAAACGTGTGTTGCATGGTAGCTCCCGACATTTGGAGTGCTACCACCAAGTCACCTAGGAATTCCCCACCCGATTACCTCCAAGGTCTAACAATCTTGCCTTAAGGCTCAACAGTAGACCGCCACGATCAGCCTCAATTCAGTTGTACTTCCCCGAAATCGCTAGGCTTGTCAGGCCCTACCTATATGATGACAAAATAATCTCCACTTCGCAAATTTTCAATATTTATTTTCTCCCCTCGTTGGCCTAGGATATTCCATTAAGACCGTAATATCAAACACAAATTGGAATCACAATTATTTCATCAACTATGGGGTTACTTCAATATTCTCATCACAAATTTATAACGTCACTATCATCAATCATACATCATCACATAAACTTATCACAATTTATAACATCACAATTATTAATCATACATCATCATCACATAAAATTATCACAATGCACACATATTATATTATCACATCACATAAACTCATCTAATCTAACATATGCACCAAATTCATTCAATATCCAATATCACAATAATATCAAATATCACACATTTAACGAAAATAAATCAAATATCACAATAATATCAAATAACACACATTCAACGAAATAAAATCATTCAACACCTTATAAATATTTCTATTCCACATTTTAATCTCACAATTCCCATATTTGCACATTAATTAATTTATCACTCAAAGGGCTACTGCATACGTAGCGAGCCCCGATGAATAGTTGGGAAATACGGTTTTCCCGTTCATCTCACAATATATTATACTCATGAATTCAAACGCTCTCTCACCTCTTACCTTATTTCGACGCTTTCACACACGAATACGATTCCACGAACAAACAACATTTATTCTCCGACTCTTTGTCCTTCAATCGATATAACTCGATAATTTATGGATAAACGTTTAAAATAAATTATGAGAAGACACTCTAAAATTAATTTCGAAATTCGGTCAAGGAATCTTACCATAAATCAGAAACCAATAAGTGGATAACATAGCCACTTTTCACACGATCGTTTTGGCGTTGGTTTCACTCAAATCGGACTTACGGTGAAGAAGAACGGTGCAAAATAACGAATTCTACAAACGGAGAAGTCGGGTATTTTAGAGAGAAATTGGGGTTGTTAAAAATCTGGAAAATTGTGTTTAATTGACTAACTCAATAAATTAAATAACAAACTGAAATTGGAACGAAAACGGAGGAAGTTTTTCTGGACAGTTGTCGATCGTCGAAACCAATTTCTTTTCTTTTCTCTTAGTATGGCCGCTGCCTTTTCTCTCTCTTTCTATCTTTCTACTGTAGCGCTTTCATATTAGGGTATATTTTTTATTATTATTATTATTATTATTTTAACATATTAGTTATTGTTAACCTAACTCATTTAACTCCATTTTATTTTATTTTATTTTTTACAAGGTCCAACTAATTAAATATTTATTTTAATTTATTTATTTGCCACTAAATTAATAATATCTTTCAAAATATCAAATTAAAAGATTATTATATTATGAGAATAGTTAAAATGACAATAAAAAAATATAACATCAATATTTTATATAAGCCACTAAATCAATGGAATATATATAAAATAGGCACAACTTGACAAGCACACATATAAAGAAAATAAGCACAAAATTATTAATATTTCAAAACCCATATTTTATAAAATAAAATAATTAAAGTAGTTAATCTTTTAAAATACATTAATAACCAAGATTCATATTCAAAATAATTACTACAATTATACTTATTGTATAAAATATTCACATTAAAATACGACCATCATTAGAGAATAGTCAAAATTATAAAATAAATAAATATAACATCAACACTCTATTAATTAGTATATCATAATAAATATGAAGGAAATCAAACAAGTATATAAAAATGAAGGAAATCAAACACAATATATCACTACTATTCCGAGATAATTATTTATAAAATAAATAACTAAAAATAGAAAATAGTTATAGATAATTGAAATATAATTACGTGCATATTTAATATCAGTCAAAAGCACAGAAAAATATTACATTAATTTGGTATAATAAGTATATACAAGTAAAATCTTCTAAAATCTTATTCTTTAAAATATTACACTAAAATACTATTTAGAAAAATATATAAAATATAATATTTGTTATTTAGATTGTTCATGTAGTCTAATATGTATAATGGTAACACATCACTAAAGCACCCATATAACGCAAACTAATTACGAAATTTATCACATGTCTTCTAAAATAACTTTAACACCAAATTAATTATTTAAAATTATATTTCATTATTAAAATAGTTTATTATAAAATTTGGGGTGTTACAATTCTCCCATCGTAAAAGAAATTTCGTCCTCGAAATTTGTGGTGAGTGAACTAGTATCTATCTTACCACCCTCAAGATTCAAACTTAGTCTATAAGCGTTTTTAAGGCACTCACTAGTCATTCAAGCACAGTATGTCAAAACCAATTAACTTAGCATGATAGGCTAATATAACACTATAAATCAATTAAACACATATCACATATTTCACTCAATAATAAAAAAAAAAATATCATAGAGTTACTCACTATAATTTACATATAACACATAACATATAGATTTAGTTAATAATAACTTAGTTCATTTGGGTTAAATGAAACACCTTCGAAGTATATTGTCAATCCCAACTATTTCTTTCAAACAAAATATTACAAGTTTTACTCCTTAAAATAAATTTTTGATCATATCCCCAAACATTCAACAAATTTAACCTAAGTTTGACAAAGAGAGCAATTTTTTTTTTTGAATATTAAACATATCTAACAACTTAATAACATTATGATAGATTTACAATCAATCACTCTATAAAAACATATTTTATATATAATCAAGGAGAAAGAAAAAAAAAATCAATGATAGAGATACTATTTCACAATAATATATATTTAATAATTAAATTCATTCAATTGACATAAGCAATGAATATGTTTTTCAACTATTTAAAGAATAAAATTAAAAGGTACTTATAACAAAATAATGAGTTATCGTTGCCTCTTTTATCGACGATGAGTCACTGGGGTAGCTAGTCCCTCCTACTCATGGAGTCAATTAGTTAAAGCAACTATAGCTATAGTCAAATTCAAATATGAGTAATTGAAAATATCTTTAACATGGTTCAGGAGTGTGAAGGCGGCACCACAACTTCTACTCCTTACTTCAAGTTAAAAATTCAGTTAATTACACATTCACATTGATTTATTTATAACTTACAAGTAGTAACAACAACACTAACATCAATATATAATCAATAATTCAATTGAAGCAATATAGCTCTATTTCACTTTTAGATGCTCTCGACTATTCTAACTCTATACACTAATTCCCAACAGTTAGAACACTTCAAACACAAACAGTTTAATACTTACATAATCATATAAACATTCACATACTTAATCCAAAATTAGCACCAAGATTTTACATTCATCTAATAACTCAAACGATGATTCAAACACATGTACCATACTCTCATAGAAGGCTAACTGCTTCAAATTGATCACGCTCAAATTTCTTTTGAATTAATCATCACTTAAAAGTTACAACAAACTAAAACATAGGTTTCCAAGTAGCAAATAAGATAAATAATGTATTTACTAGAAGACACAACACGCTACCAAACCAAATTGAATCAAGTAGTACATAAACCACTTTAAAGGTTACACATTTAGCACCAAAAAAAATCCTTTGGAATTCAAATCATTTCCTTAAATCACTTTTCAATAAATCACGTACAAATAAAAACAACTAAAACAAATCATATTTCTAAATACAATTAAAAATAAAATAAATCTTATGTATTTTTAAAATTTATAAGATTTCTAAAATCACCCGTACTTCAATCGTAAAAAACACATTCCTAAATAATTAATCATTATAAAAATTATTATTTTCAACTTATATTTTGAAAGAAGATTTAAATTATATATATAGATAGATAAAAAGTTTTCCAATAAATTAACACTTCCAAAATAATTCTAATTTATTTTCTCAAAATTTAAAAAAAAAAAAAAAGAAAAAAAAACAAAATTATATATTTATATATATTAAAGTAGTGTACATGACACAATGCATAAGGCATACTTGGTTATGATAATGAATTACACTAATTGACAAATCTACTAAATAACATTCTCCTCTCACACCAACTACTCAACATTTCTATAGATACATAATCAGTTTCTATCAAGGCACAAAATTGGTCTAAAGCATAACACACCATCAATTTTACCAACAACATGTCACTTTCTTATATTAAACTCATATATACATTTCAACAATGATAACACAACAACTATAATTCTACAACAACAAAAAAAACATTCTACTCATAAAATACATCAATTATAGAATCCAAAATTTAGATAACTTTTCAAAAATAGTTTGACTATTGAGATAATTCTTTTAAAAACTTTGTTTTTCTTCTCTTTCTCAATTAGTAGAAACTTTATCATTTGACCCCCTTTCTTTTTAATTAGTACTATCATATATCACTAATGAGTTCTTAAAATCTAAAACTCTAACATCAAGTTAAACTCTAATGAGTTCATAATATCATAATCAATAATTTCAAACAAATATTCCAACACGCTCACATTTCATATTCACACAATCCCCTAACCAATATAACAACAACTCTTTTTAATTTTCTTAGAAACAAGACATAATAAAACATGCTGTCAATTTAAGCTATTTTAAACAATAAACAAAATCAGTAGTATAGAATTATTGTTATCTTATACATCAACAAAAATTCAACTCAATTTAATTTTTTAAAAATAATCAAGAGTAATTCAAATAAAAGTTATTTTCAACTTACAAAATAAGTAAATTTGAACTCCTTCAAAATGTCATTTAAAAAAAAAAAATCTAAGTTCTACCAACCTCTAATATTCAAGAATTACTATTGCTAATAATATGAATTTCATACTATTTAAAATCACGACGATCATTCTAAATTATTTTAAAAACCAATATCAAAACTCTGCTCATATAGATGCAACCATCAACCCTATCAAGTGATTTAAAGTTAACATTCACAATTTAAAATCAATTATTTTCTTCACGCAAGCCAACATAAAATTAAAATAAGAATTTTTTTTTGTCAAAATTAAATCTGTAAACATAAGAGATATAATTCCTATCTAACTCAAAGTTTAGAACGAAATATCTTTTTTTTTTTCTCTAAATTGAGTTTCAACAAAAATAATAATAATTTGTACCTAGTAAAAGTCAATACTTGAAGTTTTAAACATATAATCCACACGAAAGTCAATGTTTCAATCAATTAGTTATTAGATCAAACACTTTAAACAGGTTCATATCAAGACTAAATATTTTAAATTGATTAAGGGTGAAAATGGAACTTTAAAACAAATAACTGGTGAGGTATGACATTTAACTAGGTTACTTAAATGAGATTAATGACTTGAAACATCCAGGTGATCAATCAAAATTATTATTTCCATCTATTCACATAAACCAAAAGTGCCAAAATCATAGTTCGGTAGACAAGAAACAAGCAACAAGATCATTCAACAAGTAACCAACAAAATCTTGTCAACAATTAAAATTAACTCAAATCTTAACAAGTAATTTCATGGTTTATTTACTCACTTAGTAGGAACTTAGAATCCATAACACAATCAGAATAAGCATATAATAAACAGTTAATTAGTAACTTCAAAAATATGTATAATTATACAAAAGCATATAACACTTAACACAATAATATAACAGGAAAAACATGATAGTGAAAATAATTATTACACAATTGACATGACTGACATTCGACTAACACTGAATCGACATTCGACCCACTTGGCCTGATTGGACAGACCTGCTCTGATACAACTAATGTGACACCCTAAACCCCAAAATAGCATTTATAATAATTTATACTAAATTATTTGAAACAACACTCGCAGCGGATAAAGAAAATTTGCTCAAGAAAATAAAAAATTTTATATCTAATTTAGGATATTATGTTTCTCTAAATACACATGTAACAATTCAACTTTGTTCCTCAATTAAAACAATGCAATCTCAATGAGCTTGATTTAAGTATAATTACTTGATTTAATTCTAAAAACTTACTAGTACTTATAAGGTTTTCATACAAAAGTCTTTTCAAATTAAATAAGTAAAATACAAATTACAACCCTTATTCCCGGTATCACCTATCAGAGCGGGGTTCCTCCCAAATGGAACTTCAAGACTCATTAACCTGTAATAACTGCGATTTCGCAAACGCAGGGCCAAGCCAGTCAAACACAAACAACGAATGAGGTGAGTTTTGAAATCATGTTAATAGTATAATATAAGTAAGAAGAACACGCATTTGATCATAAATAAACCGTATCATTAAACAAACATTATTCAAGGAATAAAATCACATAATAAAGTCAAAGTCAAAATCTAGGAAAATCAATACATTTCACTATAATCAAATCGTCTAAGAGAAATTATAATCACGTGCGATACACATTAATCACAACAAATCAATCACAATAAAATGCAATGCTATGCATGAGCTTAGAATCTACTTCACAATGTGGTACCATTCTAACTCTGAAGTACTTGGTTATGAGGCCATGATACTATGCCACCATTCTGGTGGACGGACAATTCAAATTGGCCCTGTCCTCATAGATCCCCTCAACTCAACCCGAGACACATATAAGCGACAGTCGAGGTAAACGTGTGTTGCATGGTAGCTCCCGACATTTGGAGTGCTACCTCCAAGTCACCTAGGAATTCCCCACCCGATTACCTCCAAGGTCTAACAATCTTGCCTTAAGGCTCAACAGTAGACCGCCACAATCAGCCTCAATTCAGTTGTACTTCCCCGAAATCGCTAGGCTTGTCAGGCCCTACCTATATGATGACAAAATAATCTCCACTTCGCAAATTTCCAATATTTATTTTCTCCCCTCGTTGGCCTAGGATATTCCATTAAGACCGTAATATCAAACACAAATTGGAATCACAATTATTTCATCAACTTTGGGGTTACTTCAATATTCTCATCACAAATTTATAACGTCACTATCATCAATCATACATCATCACATAAACTTATCACAATTTATAACATCACAATTATTAATCATACATCATCATCACATAAAATTATCACAATGCACACATATTATATTATCACATCACATAAACTCATCTAATCTAACATATGCACCAAATTCATTCAATATCCAATATCACAATAATATCAAATATCACACATTTAACGAAAATAAATCAAATATCACAATAATATCAAATAACACACATTCAACGAAATAAAATCATTCAACACCTTATAAATATTTCTATTCCACATTTTAATCTCACAATTCCCATATTTGCACATTAATTAATTTATCACTCAAAGGGCTACTGCATACGTAGCGAGCCCCGATGAATAGTTGGGAAATACGGTTTTCCCGTTCATCTCACAATATATTATACTCATGAATTCAAACGCTCTCTCACCTCTTACCTTATTTCGACGCTTTCACACACGAATACGATTCCACGAACAAACAGCCTTTATTCTCCGACTCTTTGTCCTTTAATCGATCTAACTCGATAATTTATGGATAAACGTTTAAAATAAATTATGAGAAGACACTCTAAAATTAATTTCGAAATTCGGTCAAGGAATCTTACCATAAATCAGAAACCAATAAGTGGATAACATAGCCACTTTTCACACGATCGTTTTGGCGTTGGTTTCACTCAAATCGGACTTACGGTGAAGAAGAACGGTGCAAAATAACGAATTCTACAAACGGAGAAGTCGGGTATTTTAGAGAGAAATTGGGGTTGTTAAAAATCTGGAAAATTGTGTTTAATTGACTAACTCAATAAATTAAATAACATACTGAAATTGGAACGAAAACGGAGGAAGTTTTTCTGGACAGTTGTCGATCGTCGAAACCGATTTCTTTTCTTTTCTCTTAGTATGGCCGCTGCCTTTTCTCTCTCTTTCTATCTTTCTACTGTAGGGCTTTCATATTATGGTATATTTTTTATTATTATTATTTTTTTTTTTAACATATTAGTTATTGTTAACCTAACTCATTTAACTCCATTTTATTTTTTTATTTTTTTACAAGGTCCAACTAATTAAATATTTATTTTAATTTATTTATTTGCCACTAAATTAATAATATCTTTCAAAATATCAAATTAAAAGATTATTATATTATGAGAATAGTTAAAATGACAATAAAAAAATATAACATCAATATTTTATATAAGTCACTAAATCAATGGAATATATATAAAATAGGCACAACTTGACAAGCACACATATAAAGAAAATAAGCATAAAATTATTAATATTTCAAAACCCATATTTTATAAAATAAAATAATTAAAGTAGTTAATCTTTTAAAATACATTAATAACCAAGATTCATATTCAAAATAATTACTACAATTATACTTATTGTATAAAATATTCACATTAAAATACTACCATAATTAGAGATAGTCAAAATTATAAAATAAATAAATATAACATCAACACTCTATATTAATTATTATATCATAATAAATATGAAGGAAATCAAACAAGTATATAAAAATGAAGGAAATCAAACACAATATATCACTACTATTCCGAGATAATTATTTATAAAATAAATAACTAAAAATAGAAAATAGTTATAGATAATTGAAATATAATTACGTGCATATTTAATATCAGTCAAACGCACAGAAAAATATTACATTAATTTGGTATAATAAGTATATACAAATAAAATCTTCTAAAATCTTATTCTTTAAAATATTACACTAAAATACTATTTAGAAAAATATATAAAATATAATATTTGTTATTTAGATTGTTCATGTAGTCTAATATGTATAATGGTAACACATCATCTAAAGCACCCATATAACGCAAACTAATCACGAAATTTATCACATGTCTTCTAAAATAACTTTAACACCAAATTAATTATTTAAAATTATATTTCATTATTAAAATAGTTTATTATAAAATTTGGGGTGTTACAATACTTATATTTTGATGTGAAAGGCAAGGCGCTTATTAATTTTATAACATATTATCGTGCTGCAATTTTCTAGGTACGCGATCCGATTCACCAAGCAGGGTATCACATTTCTATTCTTGTAAAGCACTTGCATCCAAAGATGTGGAAGTGAGAGATGTTGGGCTTTCTACCTTTGTATAGTTCATACGGAGTCTTCTTAAGAATTGGCCGAATGTTTACTCTGTTAGTAACATAGCATGCCGTGTCTACGGCATCTGCCCAAAAATATTTTGGTAGATTTGAATCACTTAACATAGTTCTTGCAAGTTCTATCAAGGACCTGTTCTTTCTCTCAACAACCCCATTTTGTTGAGGTGTTCTTGGTGCAGAAAAATTGTGGAAAATTCCATTTTCTTCACAGAATTCTTCAAATAAGGTATTTTGAAATTCTCTACCATGATCACTTCTAATCGATACAATTTTGGATGATTGTTCATTTTGGACTAGCTTGGCATAATTTTTAAAGGCCTTAAAAGCTTCGTTTTTGTTTGACAAAAACAAGGTCCATGTGTACCTTGAAAAGTCATCAACAATTACTAGTCCATATGAATTTCCACCAAGACTTTTAGTTCTTGATGGACCAAACAAATCCATGTGTATTAATTGAAGTGGTCTTGTAGTAGATATAGCATTAATAGCTTTAAAAGAAGTTTTCGTTTGTTTACCTTTTTGACATGCGTCACATAATTTATCCTTGACAAATTTCATTTTTGGTAATCCGACAACAAGATCATGCTTGACTAGTTTGTTTAAATGATCCATGTGAATATGAGCAATTCTTTTATGCCATAGCCATGCATCATTGTTGTCGCTTACCAAAAGACATTT
>JBBPBP010000003.1:10644026-10654295 GCA_037974735.1 Cicer chorassanicum
TCACAATTATTTCATCAACTATGGGGTTACTTCAATATTCTCATCACAAATTTATAACGTCACTATCATCAATCATACATCATCACATAAACTTATCACAATTTATAACATCACAATTATTAATCATACATCATCATCACATAAAATTATCACAATGCACACATATTATATTATCACATCACATAAACTCATCTAATCTAACATATGCACCAAATTCATTCAATATCCAATATCACAATAATATCAAATATCACACATTTAACGAAAATAAATCAAATATCACAATAATATCAAATAACACACATTCAACGAAATAAAATCATTCAACACCTTATAAATATTTCTATTCCACATTTTAATCTCACAATTCCCATATTTGCACATTAATTAATTTATCACTCAAAGGGCTACTGCATACGTAGCGAGCCCCGATGAATAGTTGGGAAATACGGTTTTCCCGTTCATCTCACAATATATTATACTCATGAATTCAAACGCTCTCTCACCTCTTACCTTATTTCGACGCTTTCACACACGAATACGATTCCACGAACAAACAGCCTTTATTCTCCGACTCTTTGTCCTTTAATCGATCTAACTCGATAATTTATGGATAAACGTTTAAAATAAATTATGAGAAGACACTCTAAAATTAATTTCGAAATTCGGTCAAGGAATCTTACCATAAATCAGAAACCAATAAGTGGATAACATAGCCACTTTTCACACGATCGTTTTGGCGTTGGTTTCACTCAAATCGGACTTACGGTGAAGAAGAACGGTGCAAAATAACGAATTCTACAAACGGAGAAGTCGGGTATTTTAGAGAGAAATTGGGGTTGTTAAAAATCTGGAAAATTGTGTTTAATTGACTAACTCAATAAATTAAATAACATACTGAAATTGGAACGAAAACGGAGGAAGTTTTTCTGGACAGTTGTCGATCGTCGAAACCGATTTCTTTTCTTTTCTCTTAGTATGGCCGCTGCCTTTTCTCTCTCTTTCTATCTTTCTACTGTAGGGCTTTCATATTATGGTATATTTTTTATTATTATTATTTTTTTTTTTAACATATTAGTTATTGTTAACCTAACTCATTTAACTCCATTTTATTTTTTTATTTTTTTACAAGGTCCAACTAATTAAATATTTATTTTAATTTATTTATTTGCCACTAAATTAATAATATCTTTCAAAATATCAAATTAAAAGATTATTATATTATGAGAATAGTTAAAATGACAATAAAAAAATATAACATCAATATTTTATATAAGTCACTAAATCAATGGAATATATATAAAATAGGCACAACTTGACAAGCACACATATAAAGAAAATAAGCATAAAATTATTAATATTTCAAAACCCATATTTTATAAAATAAAATAATTAAAGTAGTTAATCTTTTAAAATACATTAATAACCAAGATTCATATTCAAAATAATTACTACAATTATACTTATTGTATAAAATATTCACATTAAAATACTACCATAATTAGAGATAGTCAAAATTATAAAATAAATAAATATAACATCAACACTCTATATTAATTATTATATCATAATAAATATGAAGGAAATCAAACAAGTATATAAAAATGAAGGAAATCAAACACAATATATCACTACTATTCCGAGATAATTATTTATAAAATAAATAACTAAAAATAGAAAATAGTTATAGATAATTGAAATATAATTACGTGCATATTTAATATCAGTCAAACGCACAGAAAAATATTACATTAATTTGGTATAATAAGTATATACAAATAAAATCTTCTAAAATCTTATTCTTTAAAATATTACACTAAAATACTATTTAGAAAAATATATAAAATATAATATTTGTTATTTAGATTGTTCATGTAGTCTAATATGTATAATGGTAACACATCATCTAAAGCACCCATATAACGCAAACTAATCACGAAATTTATCACATGTCTTCTAAAATAACTTTAACACCAAATTAATTATTTAAAATTATATTTCATTATTAAAATAGTTTATTATAAAATTTGGGGTGTTACAATACTTATATTTTGATGTGAAAGGCAAGGCGCTTATTAATTTTATAACATATTATCGTGCTGCAATTTTCTAGGTACGCGATCCGATTCACCAAGCAGGGTATCACATTTCTATTCTTGTAAAGCACTTGCATCCAAAGATGTGGAAGTGAGAGATGTTGGGCTTTCTACCTTTGTATAGTTCATACGGAGTCTTCTTAAGAATTGGCCGAATGTTTACTCTGTTAGTAACATAGCATGCCGTGTCTACGGCATCTGCCCAAAAATATTTTGGTAGATTTGAATCACTTAACATAGTTCTTGCAAGTTCTATCAAGGACCTGTTCTTTCTCTCAACAACCCCATTTTGTTGAGGTGTTCTTGGTGCAGAAAAATTGTGGAAAATTCCATTTTCTTCACAGAATTCTTCAAATAAGGTATTTTGAAATTCTCTACCATGATCACTTCTAATCGATACAATTTTGGATGATTGTTCATTTTGGACTAGCTTGGCATAATTTTTAAAGGCCTTAAAAGCTTCGTTTTTGTTTGACAAAAACAAGGTCCATGTGTACCTTGAAAAGTCATCAACAATTACTAGTCCATATGAATTTCCACCAAGACTTTTAGTTCTTGATGGACCAAACAAATCCATGTGTATTAATTGAAGTGGTCTTGTAGTAGATATAGCATTAATAGCTTTAAAAGAAGTTTTCGTTTGTTTACCTTTTTGACATGCGTCACATAATTTATCCTTGACAAATTTCATTTTTGGTAATCCGACAACAAGATCATGCTTGACTAGTTTGTTTAAATGATCCATGTGAATATGAGCAATTCTTTTATGCCATAGCCATGCATCATTGTTGTCGCTTACCAAAAGACATTTTATTTTCAAGGATAAATCATCAAAATTAAGTATAAAAATATTCTTGAAACGTTTACCGATAAATTGAATTTCACTTGTTGCTGCATTTTGAATGATGCACTCTTCTTTGTTGAAGACTATCTTGTGTCCTTTGTCACATAACTGGCTGATGCTTATCAGATTATGCTTTAGGCCTTCAACTTAAAGAACATCTTCAATTGTTGGAGAAGGTGCTTTTCCAATTTTTCCAATGCCTAGGATCTTCCCTTTGTTATTATCTCCATATACTACATGTCCTTTTGATTCAAGGGTCAATGCTGAAAATTTTGTTAAGTCTCCCGTCATGTGTTTGGAGCACCCACTATCTAAGTACCATAAATTTGAAGTACTTTGTGAGCATCCCTGCAAAATTGAAATCAGATTTTATTAGGTACCCAAAGTGCTTTGGGTCCTTGGGGGTTAGTGCCTTTCTTGACCCATATGCAATGGCCTTTGGGAATGCTAATATTTCTTATATGACAAGTATTTGGTGTGTGTCCATAGATACCACAATATGAGCAAGTAGGTATTTTACTTGTGTATGTATGAAGTTTATTATTAATAATCTTTTCTTTATGTGAATGCTCTTTTTGTACAATTGTCATGTTTCTTAGATTTGTTTGAGTACTTGATTTTACAAAAATGGTCTTACTAGTGCTTGGTTTATCAAATTTAGAAAATCCAATACCACTTTTATCATTTGAATATCTTTGCATGTTTAGAACATTTTCCAATCCTATATGTCATTTTTCATATCTTTCAATTACTCTATTTAGTTGAACAATTTTAAATGAGAGGGAATCACAATTGTTGCATGTAGAATTCTGCTTAGATTTTTCAGCATCTTTTTCCATAAGATTAATTGTTTCTTTAAGACATGAGATTTCTTTCTTTTGAGATGATACTTGTTTAAGCAAATTTTTACATTCAATAAGAAGTTCTTTTATTGCATTTTGTGCTTCATTGTATTCTATAACTAATTCATGATTATAAAGAGGGTTGTTTAAGTTACTAACCTCTTCGTCATCGGAATGATGTGACGCCATTAGTGCAACATTTGCACATTCATCACTTTTAGTTTCTGATGTTGAACTTATGTCGTTATCTTCCCATGCTATATATGCTTTCTTGAAGTCTTTTCTTTTACCGGCATTCTTTTTGATGAGATCTGGACAATCTGCTTTAATATGTCCTTGTTTTCCACATTCAAAGCATGTGAAGTTTTGGTTGGTCGTGCTATCTTTCTTTCTGAAGTTCTTCTTCTTGAAACTTCTATTAATTTTAAGAAATTTGCCGAATTTCTTGACAAGGAGGTTGATGTTTTCGTCGTCATCAGAAATTTCTTCTTTGACTACTTCCTTTGATTCGGTCTTTAGAGCAATATTTTTGCTTTTCTTTTCTTGGGTTTCATTTTGCTCTAATCGTCCAAGTTCTATTTCATGTTCTTGTAGTTTGCCAAATAATGCAGAAAGTGACATTTTGGACAAACTCTTCTTTTCTGATATCGCAGTCACCTTTGGTTGCCACGCCCTCGTTAGTGATCGTAATACTTTCAGATTCAATTCATCGTTGGAGAAGACCTTTCCGAGGGCTGTCAAATGATTTGTCAAGTGGGAGAATCGTTTCTGCATGTCTAGTATGGTTTCTCCAGGCTGCATACGAAACAATTCATATTCTTGAGAAAGTGTATTTAGTTTGGATCTTTTTACCTCTATGGTGCCTTCATGGGTTACTTCCAATGTGTCCCATATTTCCTTGGCTGTTTTACAATGAGATATGCGGAAGAATTCATCCATACCAAGTGCTGATTGTAGAATGTTTTTAGCCTTTTTATCGAATAGCACTTTTCTTTTATCGTCATCGGTCCAAGAGTTCTTTATCTTAATTTCTTCTTTGTTGTTGATGACTGTTGTTGGAATGTACGGACCATTTTCGACAGCATCCCATATTTCGTCTCCCTGTGCCTCAAGATATGCTTGCATGCGTATTTTCCAGAAATCGTAATGTTCACCGACGAAACATGGTGGTTTGTTACTGCTTCCACCGTCTCTAAAAACTGGTTGTGCGGAAGCCATTATTTATTTGATCAAGGAGTAAGTTACCTTGAACCTGCTCTGATACTAGTTGTAAGATCAGATGTGCACCTAAGAGGGGGGGTGAATTAGGTGTTTGGTTATTTTGATCGTTTTTAGAATTATAGTGATTGATTTTTGCGTTCAATGTTGATAGATGAAGAAATAAATAACAGTAAGTAAATGAACACTGCAAATTTATTCTGGTTCCCCTAATAACCAAGGGTACGTCCAGTCCTCTTGCTCACCACAAGAGATTTTCTTCACTATCTGTCAGAATATGTACAAGTCCTCACCCTGGGACCTTGGCTACAATCTTCTAACAAACTTTCAAAGATAGAACACTACTATCTTAGATATAGCACTTAAAGAAAGTACAACTTTCTTTTACAAACACTTTGTCGTTTGGATAAGGATATAGGAATAGAAAGGAGGTATGATGATAAATAATTCAAGATTTATTCAAGTACTTTGAGAACCTTAAGGATATGAAAATGATATGCAAGTACTTGAATTTCTGAGAAAGACTTAGAGAAAAATTCAGAAAATTTAGTTCAAAGTCTTTTAAAATGTGTAATTTGAATTCGTAATTTGAATATGAAGTTATGACCTATTTATAGTCCTCAAACATCTCTTTAGATTCGTGGCCTTTGATCCAAGAGGTTTGAGAAAGAATTGTAATGTTTTAAATTGAATTCAAAGCTGAAAAATTGCATTGCTTCCAGTTGTATTCGACTACAAGATATCTGTATTCGAATACAACTTGCTGCAACGTTAAAAATTATTCAAATTTTTCACTGTGTAGTCGAATACAGATGAGATGACCAACTCTCTGACTTAGCCATGTTTTATCTTGTATTCGACTACAAGATATCTGTATTCGAATACAACTTGCTGCAACGTTAAAAATTATTCAAATTTTTCACTGTGTAGTCGAATACAGATGAGATGGCCAACTCTCTAACTTAGTCATGTTTTATCTGTATTCGAATACACCTTGGTTGTAGTCGAATACAGATGATTTGTTTTTGCTTCTGACTTAGCAAATTGCATCTGTATTCGAATACACCTGGGTTGTATTCGATTACAATATTATTTTTAGTCAAAAATAAAGATTCTAACATTTTGAAAATATTATTTTGGACTTTTGAAAATATTGTTTATGCATATGCAAAGTAATTAAGGTTCTCTTGTATTTGAATTATGGCTTGAATTATTTTACCTTTATATAATCTATTTATTTGTAATTTCATCAAGGAAGTAATTAAGGTTCTCTTGTAGTTGAATGTGGAGGAATTCTTCTTTTTGTTGCTGTGTCACCTTTGGTCTTTGTGTATAATCAAAAACATGTATTTTTACATAAATTGGTTTCATTTTAACTCTGCTAGTTTTTTTCCCAAAACCTCCAAACATCACCCTTTCATTGCTAAAATAACATGTCTTCATATTTGTTTGACCTAAGGTTTGTAGTCCATGACAATTTTGAACGAGTTTGCTTGCATATATGTCTATAAGCTGAGCACAAATAGTTGTATTTAAGTGTAAGAATTTTGTGAACAGCAGCTCTTTGATAACATTTTATCGCATACAACATTATATAATGATGTCACGTGCAAAGCATATACCATCATTTAAGTTCAAAATCTGAAAGAGAGTTTGAGATTGAAAGAAGGCAATATTCTTTAGTCTTAACATATTTTCCAAGGGAAGCTTAGGCTATTGATTTTAGATTGCTTAAAGTGTGTCTCAGTCTAGGCTTGTTAAAATTTAGTTGAAAGAGCCTAAACCTGTTATTGTATGGCTAAACTTAAACCTTAGATTTGATGTAAGGCTGGACTCTCCAAACAGTGAAGTAGACTATTATCTATAAATCTTAAGAGGCTTTTTTATCCAATTCATTAACTTCAGAGGTGGTAGTGGTTTCTGATTTGTTTGAAGAAGTTAACTACATTAGGCCTTGGACTATTATATTAATGGACATGCATTCCAAGATTTTTGGAGCCATTTATTTATTTTACATTTCCAAAACTGTTTAAGCAAACCTTATACCCCGCCAATAACTTTCTTGTTGTACACATTTGTGTGCATTATTTATATTTTTGACCTGACAATATAGTCCAATTTCAGACGTGATTCTGATGTTTAATTTTATTTTCATTACTGTAATGATTGATGTTCCAGGTGATTCATGTTTAATTTAAATTTAAATAAATTTCTATTCTTGTAAGCATTGTATTCTTGTATTAAATAAATTAGAAATTTAAATTTAATTTATTGGTATTAATAATTTAGAATTACAATTAGTAGGGAGATAAAATAAAAATAAATTTAATTTGATAAATAATAATAAGTTTTAGTGACAAACAATACCATAGGAATAGATTAATTCTTTATTTATATTTTTCTAGGTTTTAGTGACAGACAATACCGTAAGAATAGATCAATTCTTTTATAATATTTATCTAGTTTTTAGTGACAGTCATTATTGTAGGTAGAAATCAAAAGCATGTAGTGACAATCCTCAGAACATGTAGTGACAGTCCTCAAAGTGTAGCATGGCGCCCCTTAAAATTGACCGTCAATTTGGGTGTCACTCAAAGTATTATTGACTTTTACCTACAGTTTTTGACTTTTAGTGACAATCTTTGTGTGTCACGATAATTCAATTTTTTTGTAGTGTGTTATGTATAAATTATACTATAAATAACTCACATAACTGTGTCGAACTCGGGACAAAATATCTAACCTAACAATATCAGTGTTTGTCGGTTGAGTTATGGTTTAAAGACTTTATAAAAAAAAAAAGTTAACCTATTATTCTTACATGAATCGTACAATTAATATTGAATAATTTAAAATTAGAATAGTTTGACTGTGTGACCGTAGAGAATTTATTACCTAAACATATTAATTATAATTTAGAGAATTGACTTAACTCCTCTAAAACAAATTGTTGATAAAAAAAAAATTAAAGATTATTATTTCATCATATTCATAATTTATTATATATGTGTAAATAATATTATTACAAATGTATTTATAATCTGTTCACATTACTTACTTTATACTTTACAGTCAAAATTCATAAAAGAATGTTTTTGATATAGATGAATGAAAGTGAGATAAACCGACATGTGTCCACACATACATGTTCCAACTAAAGCACATCTTAGATGCCATGTGGTATACTTTCTTAATTTCAAAAGCAAATAAGCAAAATCATTTTCTACAAATCCATTTCTTGATCAAGCAAAGCATTACGTACTTTGTCTTAAGATAATTTCTTGGATGTACAACAACCAACAAATGCTACTAATGAAGTCATTCCTTTGACACAAGTGTACCATCATCATATATTCCTTGCAAATTGCAATTATTCTATTATTGCATAAGCAAAATGGGAATGGTTTCTCTCGCGTATAAATTCCACATGAGAGAATCTACTCCCAAACAAAACAATACTTTGTTAGTATTTGAATATATTTAGGGTTATAATGATGGATTTTAGAAGAATTAATTTTATAAAAGGGATTTTATTTTAATGATAAAACTATTTATGTTTAGACTTTATATATACTTATAGAAGTGAGTTGCATAAAGTTTCGATGCAAAAAATCAATTTTGAAGGGAAAATTTAGAAATTTTAATTTTAAATTAAAAATAATTATAGAGATAAAATTAATTTTACTTGAAGATCAAACATATGAGAATCAATTCTACACATCTATATTCACTTTTGACTCCTTCAAAATTGGAACTAAACATATGTTAAACTAGTAATAAAGAGAGTTAATATTTGTCATTAGAATTTTGATAGTTGAATTTTTTTTTATTGAGTTAAGGGTTGAAGGAGTTGAAGAATGAAATGACTGTGGTTCTAAATCTATGAATGAAAAAAATACTAACGTAATTAATATACTAATATTTATCCGTAGAAAAAGTTAAATAAGTTCTTCGATTCTATAAATTTCAAAACTTTGTTTTCAGTCTTTGTTAAAATAATTATATTTTTTAGTCTCTACAAAATTATCGTAGAACGTTTTAGTCTTCGCTAGAGCGTCAACAAATATTTTTCAATTATTGTTTTTTAGATTATTTACAATATTATATAACGTTCATCCATAAAAAATAATCTCAAAATTTGATTTCTTGATCTATATTTTTGTTTATTTTATTTTGAGTTTAAAGCGTTAAAAATTTATATTTAATTCATTCTAAGTTAAAATTTTCAATTTTTTGTAATTTTTGTAGAATAACTTTTTTTTTCCACACAAGTGCAAGTTACCAAGTTCGAATCCAATGGAAGATGTCTAATCTAACATTATCGATATTTATCTATTGAGTTAGGACTTAAAGATTGTAGAAGAACTTTTTAAAATATTCTTAACATACTTGTAAAAAATTATTCAAAAATTTAAAAATTAAAAGACAATTTAAACATGACTCGTTCGAGTAGAACTAAAACTATAAAACATTTGTTTTTCATAGGAATTAAAAAACAAAATTATAAAAGGATAAAAACCTTATTTAACAAAAAAAAAAAGGTATAAGTCATTGATTAAAATTGATCACAATTCCGTAATTACAATTCAGTTGAACATTGATATGCATGGAATTCACTTTGAACTTAAATTTTTTCACTTCTTTATACTTTAAATGTGTCAATCTAACCATTAGGTATGAGGAAAAAAAATTCACCACAGCAAAATATTTAACAAAGATTTTACCTTATATATTTTCCTGCAAAATTTATATTTGTAATAACTTTTCTGCTCAACCAGCTTCATCAAATAAACAAAGTTTTAAAAAAAAATCCTTTTGAGCTATGCTTCTTGATTAAACAAAGTGGAACATAACATTCTGTAAAAGAGAAAAGAACCTTACTTTTTGGATGCCCAAAAGAGAAAAGAAGCCTATCTCATCGATTCTCAATTATTTACACTTAACAGTCAGTTCAACACTTCAACTACCATACGGTGGGATTAAAGCTACACAATAATCAAATTATAGGAACCTTAATTGATCCCTTTCTAAAAATAGGAACCTTAGTTACTTTATCATTAATTGCACCTAAATAATCTTCCTCCATAGCCTTCCAATGTTCATAATAAGGAGACTTTGTTGCTGTCACAGTACCACATGTGACATTAGTATTTTCTTATTCCTAGTTCTTTAGTCTTGCAACCTAACATGTATACATGTGGTTTTAAATTTCACTTGCAACAGTGGTTCTGCTACATACCTTTCCATTGCAATTATAAATCATGTGTAT
>JBBPBP010000003.1:10654795-10673878 GCA_037974735.1 Cicer chorassanicum
CTTAGCAACTGCTAATTATAAGAAAGAAAGAAAAAAAAAGGCAACCTCAAAATCACTTCATAAAACAGAACTCAACATTGAACAAAAACATATGTCAGCAGAATAAAATCAAATCTAACATATATACATACATTGATACACACAAATATACACATATTAATTAGGTACTCCTACTATTGTAGGTACAACCAAAGTCTTGTTGTATCTCCCCTAGTAGATCTCACATCACAACTATTTCTCAGATCTTTTTCTTTGTGTAGTAGAACAAACCAGAGAGATTCTTACCTAAAACTTCACAACATCAAGAAATTCCCTTGTCTTTCATATACTTTACTTTGTCCCCAAAATTTACAACACTTTCTACACAATTACTCAAAATCTACCCATCATTTAACTCCTTTCAAAACCAAAAACCAAACCATTGTTTCACATTTTCAACAAGTTTCACTTTCAACATTCAAAAAAGTGAAGGAAAAAAAAACATAATGAGAGCACACGCCAATTCCACAAACCCATGTCTCAAAATTCTCATTTTTCTCATTCTACAAACTTTTCTACCATTCATGACCCATTTCAAAAACTTCAAATCTGAAGCCAAGATTCTAACTTTACCACTCAAATCACAAGTAATCCCATCTGGGTATCTTCCAAGACCACCAAACAAGCTTAGGTTTCATCACAATGTAAGTCTCACCGTCTCAATTACTGTTGGCACCCCCCCACAAAACGTGACCTTAGTCATTGACACAGGTAGCGAGCTTTCTTGGCTTCATTGCAATAATAACACAACTAACCGGGTTTCATCCGACCCGTTTTTTAACCCTAATTTATCTTCTTCCTACACCCCCATTTCTTGCTCTTCCACCACCTGCACGACCCGAACCCGAGATTTCCCCATACCCGCTTCATGTGACTCCAACAATCATTGTCACGCTACTCTCTCATACGCAGATGCTTCTTCCTCTGAAGGGAACCTTGCTTCTGATTCATTCGGGTTTGGAGGACCCGCTAACCCGGATATCGTATTCGGGTGTATGGATTCGAGCATTAGCACGAACTCCGATGGTGATTTCAATACAACCGGGTTAATGGGTATGAATCTCGGGTCACTTTCATTAGTTTCCCAACTCAAGATACCCAAATTCTCGTATTGTATATCGGGTTCGGATTTCTCGGGTATTCTTCTTCTCGGAGAGTCCAATGTATCGTGGGTCGGGTCATTAAACTATACCCCTCTGGTTCAAATGTCCGCTCCTTTACCCTATTTTGATCGGGCCGCATATACAGTTCGACTCAAGGGAATTAAAGTTTCGGATAAATTATTAAATTTATCCGATATTGTGCTCGCTCCTGATCATACTGGAGCGGGTCAAACCATGTTTGATTTAGGTACTCAATTTACGTTTTTACTTGGGCCGGTTTATAGTGTGTTGAGAGAAGAGTTTCTAAATCAAACAAATAGTAGTTTACGGGTAATGGATGATCCGAATTTTGCGTTTCAAGTAGCAATGGATCTTTGTTATCGGGTTCCGTTGAACCAATCGAAATTACCCGAATTGCCGAGTGTTAGTTTAGTTTTTGATGGAGCCGAAATGAGGGTGTCGGGTGAACAAGTTTTATATGAGGTTCCAAATCGAGTTATAGGGAATGATTCGGTGTATTGTTTCACATTTGGGAACTCGGATTTACTAGGTGTAGAGTCATTCATCATTGGCCATCACCAACAACAGAATATGTGGATGGAGTTTGATCTTGTGAATTCAAGGGTTGGTTTGGCCCATGTACAATGTGATTTGGTCAGTCAGAAGGTGTTGGGCTATGGGTACTTAGGCCCACATGATTGAGTGAGGTGTGGTCCAAGGTTTAATAAAAGAGATCATGTAAATTTCATGGGTGTGGTCCAATTCATTTGTGCAATTTTAGTGAAGGGGCCTTATGGTGCAAATAAAAGTTAGAGGTTAGCTTTGGAGAGATTAATAGTCAGATCAATGATCAGTCTCTTGGTTCATACATCATATTATTTTGGCTTAATTACAGTTTTAGTCCCCCTATTTATATTGATTCGCGAAATTGGTCCCCCTATTTTAAAAGTCGACAGTTTTGATCACTCTCTCATATTTTTAAACTAAAAAATGACGATTTGATATATTTTAAATGACGTGACATACAATTCTATGATATAAAACTATCTAGATCCATTAATTATTCATATGTCATTAATTAAATTAAAAATACGAAAAAAATTCGAAGTTGAAAGTTAAGTTTTTACGACGTTTTATTCCAATTTCATGGGTGTTAATCACTCTACATCATCGTATCATATGTCATGTTATTTAAAACATCTCACATCATTATTTTTTAGCTAAAAAATCAGAGGGAGGACTAAAACTGTCGACTTTTAAAATAGGGGGACCAATTTCGTGAATCAGTATAAATAAGGGGACTAAAATTGCAATTAAGCCTATTATTTTGTTAATATCTGAAAACAAATAAACATGAAATTGCAATGCAAAATTCTTTCGCGTGAAAAGTACATATATGTATGTAGTACTTGTAAAATAGGATGCAATTACATTTTTTTTTTTTTGAAAAATGATACAATTACTTCTTTATTCATTCTCTATTGGCAAACACTTATTAATGTTCTATAATAAAAACACTTATTAATGTATCTCTCTCGTATAGTATAGATATATGGGTTAAATATATTTTAAGTGTCTATAAATTTTAAAAAAATTGTAAAATAATATAAAGTTTGTAGTCTCTAAATTTTTTCATCGGTAACTCTCATAACATTTTTCATCAACAATTTTAGTCTTTATAAAATAAAAATAAATCAAGTCATTCTATGAATACTATCAAAATTTGTAGATACACTTTCTATATTATTTTCTATATTATGATATAAGTTTATATAAAAAATGAAGTCAAAATTCAATTTCTAGATTCATTTCTATGTTATTTTGATTTCTTAAGCTTTTGTTGCTTAAAAAACTATATTTAATTAATCTCTTGTTAAAAATTTCAAACATTTTATGAGAGAAATGTTTATAATATTCAAAGTATGTCTGCAAAAATTCAAAATTTCGAAGGGTACACACAGGTTTACTTAAAACAATGACTAAATTGTTGTTGGAAAATATTTTGGAGATTAACATTCAAAGAAAATTTTAATAGTGATTTATTTTAAAAAAATTTATAAGCACAAAAAACATAAAGGTTAAATAAGTTTTTTGTTCCTACAAATATACTAGATTTCATTTTTAGTCCTTTTAAATTTTTTTTCTTAAAACAATAGTCTCTTAAATGTTTTCTATCAATAATTTTGGTCCCTACTTTAAAATCAACTTATGTGTATCATTCAAATTTTTTAATGATTATTTTTGGCATCTTTAGAATATTATTAGAATCTTCCTTACAAAAATTTAGAATTTGTTAACAAAAGCTAAATTTTTAAGCTTTAAAAGTTTAAACAATTATATTTAATATATTTAATACATCATTTGTTAAAAAATTCCAAATTTTTATGGTAAAGATTCTTATAATATTTTAAATATGCATGAAAAAATTATTCGAAATTTCAATTTTTTTTAAAAGCATAGACTTAAATTTTTCACGAAAAATATTTAAAATACTCTTATTTGAAAAAAAATTAGAAGAATTAAAAAAGAAATATAATATATTGATAGAGACCACAAATTTATTTAACTCAAAACATAATTAGAGTCATTTTGTTATAAATGATAAAAAAAAAAAAGTGATTTTTGTCTTCTATAACTTTAGAGTATATGTTAGATATCTTTTTCAAAAAAATGAACTATTTTGTGAAAAGCTACACAAAATAGGACAAAGTTGAGGTTTTTTATTTTCAATAACCCAAATTTGAATTTTTTTATCAAATTTTGTAAAAACGACTTACTCGAGTTTGCAAGTTAGGATAGTGAAAAATAATTTTGCAAATTTTAAAAAGAAAATAATTTTGTAAAATTTTTTCAAAATTAGGATAGTGAAAAAAAAACCCAAAATCGACCGAGAAAATCAAGACTTGTTAACGATGATGCGACAAGAAATACCTGATTTGTGGACATTAAAAACGTCAAAGCAGTTAATGTGATTCTATAGGATTTCAATGGGCATCAGAGAGAAAGAATTTCCTCTTTGATGCTACTTATTACGTGTGGGATAATCCTATCTTTTTTAATGTTGGAGCATACAACCATTTGAGAAGGTGTGTTACCAAAGAGAAACATATTGTGGCATTGTCATAATTCTCGTATGGAGGCCACTACAATAGAGAAAGAATTGTTGGCCAAAGTTCTCCAATCTAGTTTTTATTGGTCTACATATTATTCAAATGTGCTTATGAACATGCCTAGAGTTGTGAAGCTGACGGTAAATAAGTGGTCAAATTTCTCAACAAAAATAATTTCACATGTTTTAGTACTCTAAGGATACTTGTGACGCACAGAGGATCTATTGGAACATATAGTTTGTTAATATGTGAATTTAAAAATTGTTGAAGTCTTACATTGGAAAACTCTTATATTTTAAGTAGTTTTTGACTCTATAAATACTAAATGTGTTTCCATCACTATATAATGAGTTTCAAACTCTTGTGAAAAGTATTTCAATGTTTCTCTTTTCTCCCTTTTCTATTCTGCTCGACTTATTTTCGAGTCACTTCTCCTATTTCTTTATGTCCCTTCGATATTTATGAGCAGTTTTGTACCGTTGTCTCTTCGATTTTTAGAACGGTTGTTATGTCGTAGTTCCTTTAGTTTTTTAGAGCGGTTGTTATGTCGTAGTCCCGTCGATTTTTTAGTGGTTGTTATGTCGTAGTCCCGTCGATTTTTGAGTGGTTGTTATGTCATAGTTCCGTCGATTTTTGAGTGGTCTTAATACCACTATCCTTTTAGAGCAGTTTTTATGTCGTAGTCCCTCGAATTTTTAGTGGTCCTAATACTACTATGAACAGTTTTGTGTCGTAGTCTCTTGTAGCAGTTTTTGTGCCATAGTCTTTTAGAGCGGTTTTTTGTGCCGTAGTCCTTTTAATTTATGAGTGGTCATAGTATATATTGCGAATGACTTTAATCGTCTTATTAAGAGTGATTTTAACTGCCATATTGAGGGTGTAATTCTAGAACGGTTTTCTACAATGCAGTGGAACTCCGATACAGTGAATCTGAACTGTTTTATCCTGGAGACTTCGGGGTTGATAGTCTGTCGTACACAATTTGGGCAGTGCCGCGAAACGTCTTAAAGAGAGCGACATAGTCTGCGACTCAACGAATAGTATCTTCGGTGACATAACTTGATTTTGAAACAGGTTTTGAAGCTAAAAAACAACATGATCATATTTCAAGCATATGAATCTTGTAGTAGAAGATAAAAATTTATCATCATAAGAAAATCCTAAAAGAGAATTCATATCGGACCATCAATATTGTTTTTCGAATAACCAAATTTGAATAAATATTTTTAAATATTAAATTAAATTATAGTATGCAATATTTACATAAACAAACACAAGGCAATCTATTATATATATTAAAATAGACTCCCACGTAAATATCATATTGTGCCATTTCATTCAAATATTGTCACCTCAACAAAAATCCCATGAGGCACATCTAAAAGGTCTTTCCTCTTCAATTCTCCTTATTATTCAACTTCCATTTTGCTTTAACACACATTTTATTATTATTATTATTATTATTATTATTATTATTATTATTATTATTATTATTATTATTATTATTATTATTATTATTATTATTATTATTATTATTATTTAGCATCTAATATTATGTATAACTATTAATGTGTCATGAGTTACAAATTAAAATACAATCAATATATAAGTTTTTTTTACGTATACTATTCTACTTCTTCAACCAATCTCTACAATTAGTGCCTCATTTAAAACCAAATTGAAACTCTAATATTTACTTTGCCGTTATATTTTGCTTAATAAGTCTTATTATTGTATTATTGCACTATTGTGCCTCCTCCAATTCTTGAATTTGTAATTGTTTAAATGGTCAATATTTTTTTTTTTGTAACTATTTTAACACGCCTTATGCAATTAACTTTTATATCGCAGCTATTAACTTTTATATCGCAAGTTCGTCACTGCCACGACAAAAAATTCTGCATACGTTAGATATAGTTGGAAAATTCTTTTTTTTTTGCACAAATAGCTTTTGAGTAAGTGGTATTTTGTAACATATTATACCTATTTGCTCATTTTTCTCAAAACCTTGATTGTTCTTAGTTAGAGTACTAAATTGTTTAAACGGTCAATTTTTTTTTTTTTGTAATTATTTTAACACGCCTTATGCAATTAATTTTTATATCACAGCTATCTATTATAATATATTAAAATAGACTCTCACATACTATTGTGACACATCATCTAATATTGTGTCATTTCATTCAAATATTGACCTATCAACAAACATTCCATGTGGCACATCTAAAACAAGGTACTCTTTCATCCTCCCTCTTCCGTCCTCCTTATTATTCCACTTCTAATTTACTTTAACACACATTTAACTATTATTATTACTATTTAACATCTAATATTATATATAACTATTCATGTGTCATGAGTTACAAATTAAAGTAGACTCAATATTAGTTACTCAACAATCATTGTTCCTACATCGTTATTGGTAATAATTTTTCTATGGTTTTAACTCCAATTAATATATTGGTCCTTTTAAATGTTTCTCAAATATATAAATGACAACAATTTATAAAAATTATTATGTATCATATATTATTTATGTTTATTTAGAAATTGGAAGACAATGACACATATAATTTGTGAAAATTATTTTGTATCATATATTATTTAAATGGTAAATTAAGAAATTCTTTTTTGTTTTTTTTTACAAAAATATTTTATGTTGTCAATTTTTTTAAAAATACTACCTATTTGAAGTTTCTAAATCTGTTTTACTTCTACTCAACCATACATGCACGAGAGTTGTTTGTAAAAATTCACAAGTCAGGTTGTATAGAAGTCTCATACTCAAGACATTGGAATTTAGATTTGTCATTTCTTTGATAGAGTTAGAATGAAATGAATACCAAATGACAAAATCATATATATATTTTTCTAATAACATTATGACAATAAACTTAGATGTGTTCTTCCACTTTTTATATTTTATAATAAGAGAGCAACTAGCAGGGCCGGCCCAAGGGGGAGGCGCCTAAAGCCCTTGCTTTAGGCCTCGCCAAAAAGTAATTTTTTTACTTTAATTTTTATACGGTATAGAGGTCTAATAATATATTATTAAAACTCTTTAACTATATATAGAAACAAAAAAGGCCTCCAAATAATTCTTAATTAGCCAATTAAAATCGATGCAAATATTTATGAGCATAAGGATACTGTACCGTTGGAAGAATCTTTTAATATTAAATGCATTCATTTTCACTAAAAACCACCTTATATTAAAAGCATTGTTTTTTACTAAAAATGTCTCTTAGAATCCTTCGTCTGAAACTTTCATGTCAACACGACAGAAAGTTTTTTCACCCTTGACCCCACTTCCTTATTCCTTGCTTTGATTTTATTTTTCGTTTTGAATTTTTATTGTGTGAGTAGCTCTTGTCAGTGGCCAAAATATATTAAGGTTTTTGTTTTTAATTTATTCGTCTCTTTTTCATCTGTAATCTGTTAAGTATTAAGTAAATATTTATATTCTAAATTATTAGTCTTTTTTTCAATTGTAGCAGAGATCAACCTTTTCTATATATTTGGCTGGAGTAGAAACTAGAAAAAAATTTAAATGGATTAGCTTTATTATCGATTGAAAAAGAATTGTTAAACGAAATTGATTACAATAATTTGATAAATGATTTTGCATCAAAAAAAGTACGAAAGATCAATTTTAAATAAAAATATTAATAATTTATTTATTAACTTTGAAAATGTCCCGTCTGATAATTTCGCTTTAGGCCTCATAATGGGTTGGGCCGGCCCTGGCAACTAGAGTTAAATTAAAATGTTAGTTGTAACCATTTTTACTCCGATCAAAATAACACTCATCTTATCTTGCCATTTTTAATTTTACTTTTCACTTTGTATTCTCCATTTTGTGTCATCATTTGAATGTGTCAACTTAGATCAATTTCATGCTCAATTATTTTAAAATTATAATTACGCGACAACACGGGAAAAAAAAGTATGGCTAATCTAATTTTACGGTAGATAATTACATATATTAATATTTATTAAAATAATTTAAAGATTTTTAATACTAAATATAATTTACAGACTTTGTTTGTAGGATGGTCTTCACTATGGGTTTATTTGAAAAATTATTATTTTTGATTTTATGCATCCTAACCACACATTTAAGATAATGATTTATTTCTTGGCTGAACATTTGAGAGAGTGATGAATTTTTAACAATTAATATTTCTTTAAAATAATGTAATAATTAGAAAGATGTAAATTTTAATAGATTATTGATTAACATATTAATTTTAACAGATTATTTGATTTATCATATAGACCATAAATGATTAATGATTAATATACTATTTACTTTATACTTATTACTACATTTTAATTGTATATATTTTTTACATAATACTCTTTTTGTTCTATTTTCTCATAATCTTTAATAAATGAAATGTTATATAAGACATTAAATTATTAATCGGTTGATCAAACATTTTAATATTTTTTTATTAGTTTCAAATCATATTCATTTATTAAAATATAACTAAAATTTTAACAATAATAATTCAATGCGTAAAATTTAATATATGAATTAGTTGCAATTACGATCTCCAAAACAATCTACATATTCTCAAACTTTTGTGTTTATAAACTCATATATAATAATTACTCAAATAAACTCACTTGAAAAAAAATTACTCTACAAAAAAAAAATCAATAAATTATATTATTTTTGAAATTTTAAAATCTTATTCACGATAATACTAATATGATAAAGTCTATATATACTGCGCAACATGCGGGTCATATTCTAGTTTTAATTTATTTATAATCCTATATTTTGGAATGTATCATTTTCTCTCTTTCTAAACGATTCCATAAAATAGTTAGGTTAGCTTTTCAAATTTAAATAGAGAATTTTATTTTAAAACATCTTTAAATTAAATCCCTTAACTCCAATCTAACTTCATACAGTGACAAACATCCTTAATTATATGGGTGTGGCAAATCTATCTATTGACCTAAAGCCCAAACTACAAAATTTATTAACTATTTTTGCCTCTTAATTTTTTAGAAAACTTCACATATTTTCAAAATAGGTGGATTCTAGGAAATACTATTTTTAAAAGTGGTCAATTGTAGATCAAAGTTTAAAAATCATCAAAAATTTTAACGATGATTTACATTAGTCTTTAAAAGTATAGTTAATTGTATTATTGATCTTTATGATTGAGACAATGAATCAACCGATACTAATTTGATAAAAATTCAAAAAAATATTTCAAAATTCAACTTGTCGAATTGACATATGTTAGGTCACTACCTCAACGATAAAGACGATAAGGGTCATCAACTTATATTTCTAAAATGTATCGTTGATTATCGTTAAAATTTCAAGTAACCTATCAAGATAATCCACCATAGAATTCATCTTGAAAGTATACTTCTTGATGGCATCAATTGTTGGAAAATAGACTTTTAGACAACATAAAAATTAGTATTTTTTTGCATGTATACACATCCAATCCAAATTCAAGTTTGGGTGGGAGTCAAAAATTTATTATGTAACGAAAGTAGATCTAAAGTGAGCCTGAGTCTTGGCGATTAAATTTTTTAATTTTAACACTCTGGTTAATTAAAAAAATAAACTATATATAATGAGACTTATTTTAAACCTTATTTATTATTGAGAATTATTGAGTCGATCTTGGTGCGTGTGTATGAGAGCGAAGAGTGACAAAGAAACCGTGGAAAAGGTGCAAAACAAATGCTTGTGTCCCTTCTTGTTCTTGGACACAAAAAATATGCATATATCGTAGATAATAAAATTGAAATTTTCCCAAGGAAATGATATTTCACTTTCAACATCAAAAGCTGTTAAACTTTTTACAATATGAAAATTAACAACCGACATCACTAACTAAACAATGTGGTTGTGTGAACATGCTACTTTTTCCTTTCCTTCCTTTATTAGCAAGTATTAACGGTTGATGTGTGAAGTTTACATCACAACCAAGTCCATCTAACCCAGCTTGTGATCCTCAATCCCTTTTCTTTTATTTTATTTTATTTCTCACTCAAAATATACAAAACATTATTGGATAACATTAATCTGATTTGACCAAATTGACCCTTGATCTGTTACTACTAAATCAAATTAACTAATTTGTTCCAATGTCACAACAACACATAAAACACAATTATCTCATTAGATAACTGAAGTTACATAGATTTGCCGCTGTCCAATCTATATGACATGCACCATTGTCATTAATTGACATAAAAAAAATCAATAATGTTTGCTAACTAAAGATCTAGTGGGATATTAGTTGTGGTTTTAAGGTTGTTTAAATATATCAAAGAAACTAATTAATTTTGTTCCTTTTCATTAAATTATTCATTTTTTTTTATAATACTGTAGATTTTATTATCTCATTTCCACCTATTTGTCTTTTTGTAATAAATAACTAAGAGTATCATTGACAAAACAATAATTAATTATACATTAAACTTTGAAAAAAACGGTTAAATAAAAATATATTTTTTTTCAAAACGACAATTAAAAATGAACGGAGAGAGCAAATTGTATTTCAAGGGCTATTTTGGAAAAAGATGTTAGAGGATGTTCCAAAATATGAAATCTAGCTTGTAAAATACTCTATGTTCTCTTAACCATTGCCATCAGCAAGCAAGTGGTATGGATAAAGCTTGGAACATTATGGTTGAAGTTATACCAAGTTTGTAATATCTCATTTTCAATCACCTAATTATCTAATCACACACTAATTCAATCTTTACTATATAAGCTACACAACTTTGTTGTTTTCTCCATCCAAATCAAAAAACAATAAGCTCAATTTCTAGTTGAAGAGCATAAAAAAGGATTGAAAGAGAAACAGGGGAAATGGGTTATGTTTATCTCAACATGTCAATATTCATGAGAGCAATGTTACTTGTGTTATGTGCTATGTGGATATTGCCAGAGCTAGCACATGCAAAACATGCTAGAACAACAAGGCATTACAAGTTTAATGTATGTTATATGGATATTCAATTTAATTTTGTTGATATTAACTTAATCTTTGTTACTTTATTTTTCATTTTCATTTTTGCAGATCAAATTGCAAAATGTGACAAGGCTTTGTCAAACAAAGAGCATTGTAACTGTCAACGGACAATTTCCGGGTCCTAGAATCATAGCAAGAGAAGGCGATAGAGTTATCATTAAAGTGGTTAACCACGTTCAATACAACGTTTCTATTCATTGGTATTATACAATTAGACCTCATGAATTAATATTGAATCATTTTACACAAACGTTCAATCATATATCTTTATAATGTCATGTCATAATTTAATTTTTTTTAAATACATTGACGAATATCTGTTTAGTAAGATATAATTAAATGTATGTAAAACATTTTTATATTGTCAATGCGTATTTAAAATTTGATTAATTTTTTTAGGCATGGAATTCGCCAAATAAGAAGTGGTTGGGCAGATGGACCTGCATATATAACACAATGTCCAATTCAACCAGGCCAAAGTTATCTATACAATTTCACAATCATAGGCCAAAGAGGAACATTATGGTGGCATGCACATATTTCATGGCTTAGAGCAACTCTTCATGGTCCTATTGTCATTCTTCCTAAAAGGCATGTGCCTTACCCATTTCCACACCCCTTCAAAGAAATCCCAATTGTGTTAGGTAAGTTGAGACCATTCAAACTATGTCACAAATTTTATAATATAAACGCTACATATTACAAAGTGTATGTACATTTTTTTATCTGCTAAATTAGTATGTTAATATGGCAGGGGAGTGGTGGAAAGCTGACACAGAAACAATTATAAATCAAGCAATTCAAACAGGATTAGCTCCTAATACCTCAGATGCTCACACCATCAATGGTCTTCCAGGTCCTCTCCACAATTGTTCAGCTAAAGGTAAAAAAAAATTAACATTTGAAAAGAAAAGCATAAACATAGTCCATTCTAGACCATATATGATTAATGCCATTTAATCATGTTTTCTTTTTTAAAAAATATTATTAATTAAAGTGATACCAAGATTACCTTAGTCCAAGTGGAAATAGACACATATTTTTTAAGCAAGTTTCATGTTCGAACCTTGTGGATGAAATAATATGATTGAGAGAGGAGATCTTACTAAAAGTGGTCAGTAAGAGGTTCTCTGAGGAATATTAGTTATCGACAAAGTCGGTAGATACTTTGTACCAATAATTTAGTTATCAAAACAAAGTGATCTAGTGGTCATTTTGCTACTAGTTGAAAGAATTTGAATTATGTCCTTAAAATTATAAAGTCAAACTTTTATCATTAAACCAACACCTCAAGAGTCAGAACAATTTCATTTCATCTAATGTAAGTTAAATTGTCTATTTCTACAGACACCTTCAAACTCAAGGTTCAACCCGGAAAAATATATCTACTCCGAATAATCAACGCTGCACTCAATGACGAAATGTTCTTCAGCATTGCTAATCACACCCTCCACGTTGTTGAAGCTGATGCAGTTTATGTAAAGCCCTTCAAAACCAACATTGTACTCATCACACCAGGCCAAACCACCAATGTCCTTCTAAAAACCAAATCCAAAACCCCAAATGCCAAATTTGTCATAGCTTCAAGACCTTATGCAACAGGTCCTGCATCTTTTGACAACACCACAGCCATTGGTTTACTAGAATACAAAAAACATCCACTTTCAAATCCAAACAACAACATCAAAAACCTTAAACTTTTCAAACCAACACTTCCTAAATTCAATGACACATTATTTGCAATGAACTTCAACAAAAAAGTACTTAGCTTGAACAATGCAAAATTCCCAGCAAAAGTTCCAAAAACTATTGACAGACACTTTTTTTTCACTGTTGGTTTAGGCATAAGCCAATGTTCAAAAAACCAAGCATGTCAAGGACCTAATAACACAAGGGTAGCAGCAGCAATTAACAATGTTTCATTTGTGATGCCAAACACTGCCTTACTACAAGCTCATTTTTTTAACAAATCAAAAGGGGTTTTCACTACTGATTTTCCTAATAATCCACCTTTTAAATTTAATTACACTGGTACACCACCAAAGAACATTATGGTAAGTAGTGGTACTAAGGTTGTTGTGTTGCCTTATAATAGTAGAGTGGAGTTGGTGTTGCAGGACACAAGTATTATTGGAGCTGAGAGTCATCCTTTGCATCTTCATGGATTTAATTTCTTTGTTGTTGGTCAAGGGAATGGAAATTTTGATCCTAAAAATGATCCTTCTAAGTTTAATCTTGTTGATCCTGCTGAGAGGAACACTGCTGGTGTTCCTTCTGGTGGTTGGGTTGCTTTGAGATTTCTTGCAGATAATCCAGGTGGGTAACATTTTAAATATTAAAGTTTATTTTTTTATTAATTTATTTTAAAAATCATAGTGTAATATAATAATAAGGTCATGTTTTAATAAGCAGGATAATTAAGTGTTTATAACGTAAGAATATAAGTATTTATCTAAAAGTTTTTATATATGAGTTATTTTATAATTAAAAATAAAATAAAGTTAAATTAATTTAATATTAAAAAAGTAGTTAAATTGTCGTATAAATGTACTTCAGATGATAAAAATTGAATGGTATGTAATATATGAAGGCGTTGGTTTGAATTCACACTATCTATTTTTTACGCATTCAACGATATGTGATTTTATTAACCGACTATTTGAAGTAAAAAATGTCAAACTACTTTAAAATATATTGTAAATTGTTTTGAAAAACTTATACAAATAAGATTAAAATTATTTATAAACATGATATAATAATATGTTTCTCTTTTGATTAGTCTCACGAGTGTTTATACAAATAAATATATTGAAAAATCCAAATAGGTGATAAGTGTATTATTAGAGTACAAAAATGATATTTAGACCAATTAAGAGTTAAGAAATCCAAACTTACATTATTTGGAAATTTTATGATTTAGTGTTGCTGTTTGTGACATTAATTTTTGTTGATGATAGGTGTGTGGTTCATGCATTGTCATCTAGAAGTGCATACAAGTTGGGGCTTGAAAATGGCATGGATTGTTCAGGATGGAAAACGGCGCAATGAGAAGCTGCCACCTCCACCCTCTGATCTTCCCAAATGTTGAAAAAGATTGACACCATAATGTTGCTTTTCTCTTTCAATTTTTTGGATTAGATATTGGATTTGATTTTGTTTTTTGGATTTAGTTTTGTCCAAATTCTTTCTCTGTCCATTTTTTGTCCACGTTAGATTGGAGTTTTTTGGATTATAGGAATTTTGTACCTGAAAAAAGGAAAGTTTTGGGCAAGTTGATTGTAATGATTGATTTGGTTGTTGTATGGTCACACTCGTTAGAAAAAGTTATGAGTGAGAAAGTTTTATGTAGGCTCAAGTATTCAGTTATTTTGAGTCAAAAAAAGTAATCAGATATTATTTCATTATACTACACTGTATCTTTAATTTGTAAGCTATGGTAATACGAAAATACAAATATATTATTTCAACAGTGCATTTTGACGTAAATACTGACATTGTATGGATTGTCTACAGTATTTATACGGTAAATAGTATATTATTTTTATATTTTTTCTGTTTTTCTAAAAAAAATTAATAATTAAGAGATTTTTTATGACACATAGACAAATTTATATCATTAACTACTAAATTTTAAATCATTAACATGCATTTTAATAGTTAACGACATAAATCTATATTTGTGTTATAAAAATGTTATTATTATTTTTTATATATTTTTTTAAAATACAAACAAAAAGTAAAAACATAAAAATGAGCAGCACAACATATATAAGTGTTAAATGTTGTATTCTAATAATACAATTATACAAAAATATGATGAGTTTGTTCTCGTAAATAAACATTAAAGGTTTGTTTGATGGTGTCGTACTATTTTAGTTTTTAAAAGCCAATAAACCATTAGATTTACGACAAAAAAAGGTTAATTATATTTTAAGATTAATATATATACTTTATATTTTTACGTAAAAACTTATTCTAAGGTTTAAAAATTTATTTAAAAATGTAATAAAAATGATATCTGAAAAATTATAATTAATTATTAATAATAGATCATAAATAGTTAAACCATATTTTTTTATGAGAGTTTTAACCATTATTATAAACATAACAAGTTATGAGTTTTATGGTTGGAACAATATATTTAAAATTTAAATTTGTTGTTTTCCATCATTATTGAAGTCGGGAAATAATTTATAAAAAACAATATTTCTTGTTCTAAGTCATTTGTAAAACTTTTAAACACCCTCAATACTAAATTTCTTTATAAGAAAACAATAATTAGAATTCAACATTTATTAAATGTATAATAACAAATGCCTAATCATGGAAATAAAATAAAAACAAAATTATCTGAGCAAAATGTCACAAAATAATATTCAATCACCATAGTCTTAAAGATCTAGTGAATCAAGTGAAGTGGGCATTTGTACCCAATGTTTAATTTACATTTCATTTGATTCATCCAATGTTATGTCTATTAGTCCTACACCAATAGTTGCTCACAATGCATCATCTCAATTACTTAACCAAACTTCCTCACAACCTATACAACAACGGTTTCAAAGTCCTCAATGTAGAGCTAACGTGTCATCTCGATTACCTAACCAAACCTCTTCGCAATCTACACAACAAGGGGATGAACGTCTTCAACATAGAGTTGGATAAGTATTTAGCCATTATTGGTTGGTAGATGTGTTGGGTGTACTCACTTTCTAAGTGAAACCCACTAATTTTATTAGTACTATTATTATTGAAAAAAAAGAAAAAAAAATAAATATATGATTTATTGGGTTTGACCTTGTAAAGAAAAATAAAAATGGAAAGAGATCTCAAATCCTTAATACAAAAAACCAAAACAACGACAGTAACCGCACGCACGGTAAGGGAAGAAATTCAGTTCCGGTGGTGGTAAGTTGAGTAGTTTTCGCACGGTAAGGAAAGGAATTCAGTTCCGGTGTGGTAAGTTGAGTAGTTTTACTTTCTCTGATAGTTACTTTGGCATATCCACTTTAGTTTTACTTTCTCTGATACTTACTTTGGCATCTACACTTTAGTGGAAGGTTGTTATAAGATTGTTGTTGTTGATTGATATTCCCTATTGTTATTAGGAAGACTCTGGTGTACCCATTAATTATTATAGTAAAATTTTTTACTGGACTATGTCTCGTGCTTTTTTATTATTGGAAGTTTTTATTCCACGTTAAAATTGTCTCATATTTAATTTTCTGCCAATTATTATTACTCTTGGAATTGTATTTTCTGTTTGGCCATTTATCGTGAAAAAATATTCCACATTATTGAGATAATTATCTCTAATTATATCTGATTTTTCCCAAACAAGATGCACTAGGTATATATATGGACATAAATTAATCTAGTTTTGTGTTGTCTTTTTGGTTTTGGTAACATAATATATATCATATGTTATTACAAATAAAGAGTATGATACAATTCAAAGACTTTGTTCAATCTAAAGATATCAATGACTTGCTGAATGCATTCTAGATTTTGATAAATTTCATTTAGCTATAAGAGATGTTGGTTTGTTTGTTAGAGTATGTAGACTAATAGCAACGAATAGTTTTTTTTTATTTTTTTTATTTTAGAATAGATGGTAAATTCTATCATAATTTATTCACACAATTGTGAGATCATGAGCTCGAATCCGGGATAAGACGTCTAACCTAACAACAATATCGACGTTTATCAGTTGAGCTAAAATTTAAAAACGCAACAAATAATCTCTTTTATTTCTATAGTTTTGATAAGTGGTCAGATATGCCACAATAACCCAATTTTTTTAGTGGCCATTAACTAAAAATGTTGGAATTTTGTATTCTATTCTGTTACAGCCTTGTAAAAAGAAGAAAGCATAACATGTATTTTGTTGCCATTGGCTCACATGCCAATCTTAATAAATAAAAAATTCACTAATATAGCAAAGGAAGAAGGAACTAGATTTAATTACAAAGAGAAGGGATAAAAACATACTTAACAAAAGAAAAAAGATAATTGAATATCTTCTTGTGTTACAATTGAAGATAGATTTAATTAAAATGGTCATGTGACCTTTATATAACGTACCAAAGATGTTACAATGTATATATATACCTATTAAAATGAAAAATTTGTAGAGACCACAACCTCCACCCTCTTAAAAGTTTCATTCCTGGACGACACTTCGGTCAATGGAGAGAAAGGAAAAACACATCCAAAGAGAAAAAAGTCATTAACTGTTTTAATTAAATAATGATTGAAGTCGTTAATCTTAATTAATTATAATATAACGGTTGCCACTTATTCTTGTTCTCACAGTAATAATGTGGTCTTACTGGAATTGATCCTATTATATAGTGTTTAGTATAATGTTATGTAAATGTAATAGACATTTGACCCATAGTTGAGTAAATAAATCCGTCCTAGCTTGCAAATAATGCTCGTTTAGCTAAGATCTGTGTATCTTATGCATGCTAACATAAAGGGGAAACATTAATTCTTGTTGTTCAAGTATCGGTCAAGGTCTCTAGGCAAAAGAAGTGAGCTTATTAAAATCTATATTATAATAGATCAAAAAATCATCCATATTATAAATGTATTGTTTCTTACAATATCACGTACACATTGGTATTATACATTTATTCTTCTAAGGTTTTTTTTTTTTATTGTAAGAAATGTCATAAAAGACATTAGAATGGTTATTGACATTCTAATTATATTAGTACCTCAGTAACTATCAATAAGAATAACAAAAACAAACAGACTAGGTCAAAATTAAAATAAAATAAAAAAAACATTACAAATTACTGAAAATAAAAGTTTAAAAAACTTAATTTATTGTGGTTAAAATCATCTTAAATAAAAAAAACATAATCACACCATTTAAAATAAGTAATAGTCAAATCATTAAAAACAAATTTGTCGACATTCCTTAATGATTTCCTTCATGATAATTATAAGAAGAATAGAAGTATATACTAGGGAAAACCCACATAAACTCGTTTGATTTGGGCGGGAAAATCCGCTTTGATTAGATGCGGGTGAAGGTGTGGATTTTTCAATTCGGAGACGAGGACGGGTTTGGGGTGGTGCTATCCACCCCACACCCGCACCCGAATCCGCCCCGCAAGTAATATTTATGTATTTTTAAATTTTATATACATATACATATACATATTGAATATACTTAATATTTTTTTAAATATTAAAAATTATAATCTTATCTCTATAGAAAATATTTTTTAATTTTATTATTGTATAATAATAATTATTTTATTATATTAATTATAATAGATATGATATTTAAATTTATAATTTTACATATATATATATATATAATTGGGTGCGGGTGCCGGCGGAAAAATTCTAACTCATTGCAAGCAGAGATGGGAGTCTAAATTTTACACTCACCATGAAACGGGAAGCAGATGCAGATTTTCTCTAATTAGTCGGGTGCGGGAGTGGAGGCGATCCGCCTCCACTCCGCCCACCCCGCCATGCCTAGTTCATAGACAATGAGTCAAATTCAAACAATTTTGCCAACAATTACAAAATTGCCGAGGAATGATTACGATTTGTTGAGGTTGTACAAGTCATTGTGAAATATCTACTCTTAGCTTCATCATATTACTTTGAAATATTTTATTCATAGTGTTGGCTCTCAAGCTAGCAAGATGACAAGGGTGACAGTTATTTCCCAAAGAGAGGATACACTAATAATAAAAATAATTACTCCATCAATAAGACTAATCGGTGTATATAAAAAAAAAAATATGTAAGGAGAAGTAAACCTCTTAAATAGATAGACACTTTTTAATT
>JBBPBP010000003.1:10674006-10693764 GCA_037974735.1 Cicer chorassanicum
AAAAAAAAAAAAAAAAAAAAACGATATTTCTTAATTGATGCATGAAACATCGTTAAGGGTCAATGAGATCCTAATTCCTAACCCACACCTCCATAAATTAATTTCATTGCACATGAACAACTCACACCTCCCCGTGTTTACAACTAACAAGTGGGCTTCCTCAAAAATTAAAAAACTAACAAGTGGGTATCAACCCTATCCACAACCATACTAGGCCACGTGAACTTGCTCAACAGTAGTCTTACTCATCATGGTATGGTAAATAAAATTATATTAAATTCAGTGTAATTTATAAATATTTTTATTATAATATTAATTATTTTATTTTTAATTTTACACTCAAACTAACGTATAGAAACTCAAGTTACTCTATTTATTTTTTAATGATCGTGACATCTACTTATTTTGTACATATTAAAAAAAAAACATAAATGAAGAACAAATAGTTTTATAAAATTATCCTACTTTGTGTGTATTTTAACCATTCAATTTTTCAGAAAATGAACCCTAATATTCTGAAGTGACATGATATAATTAAACTAATAAATAGAAAATTGAAATTAACATTCACTTTAGAATAATTCTTCTTTACAAATGTAACATTTTTTATGTATAGAATATATATATATATATATATATATATATATATATATATATATATATATATATATATATATATATAGTTTTACTGTTGCATTCGCAATTGCAGTTATGGTTGTGGTTGCAATAGTTGTGGGCATTGTTGCGGTATGGGATTATTTTTTATTAGTATACAATATCTATTTCTAATATATTAAAATAGTCTCACAAACTATTCTATTGCCATCTCATTATCAATTTTGCTACATACCTATTTTTGCCAAGTCAAATATATGCTTATGTGCCACTCTAATTTTACTTGTAGATAAACTCTATTTGTAGTTCTACTATATGTTTACACATTCATATCCAATCTTTTTTAATTTTGTAACCGAGTCACATTAATAATATGACATTTATTTAGCAAGTGATGGTCCAACCAATACATTTTTAAATACTTCTTTTCTAAATTTTTAAATAAGTTTTTACCATATGATAGTTCATTGTTTATTTGTACTTTTCAACACTTGCTCGAAGTTATGTCTTTAAGAGTTGAAAAATTGTATTGTGTGCATTCATCTCCTAAGGAGGCTTTCATCGTCCCTTTTTCCAGTCGACCACTATCATTGATGATTAGAACAAATGACTTTTCTTATTAAATATTTGGTTTCTTATTTATTTCATGTCTTTTCTTTTCTTTTCATATTTTCCTTTATCTAGATTGAAATATCGGTTATTACATTGAGATTGGGAGATTTGTGTTTTAAGTTCTAAAATCTAATCTACAATATAACTTAAAATATGATCATCGAACCTTCAATGTACGGTTAAGAATTAAACTGATATTAGTAAGAAATGTTGACCGCATGCAATTCATTTCTGCTTTCACATACTTCATGCTTTGGTTATTAACTATTTTTCATTTTCTATATGTTTACTTCATGCTTTGGATGATAAAAATATTCCTTGCATGTTTTAATTGGAGATCTCACTCCCACACGACCACATAAAAATTTACTTTAGCTGCATAGATACTATATTTTTTTTTCAAGTATGATAGGCCAGTCATATTTTCTATTGTTTGTATAAATTTCATTGAATTTAATTGAATATTTATAAGACTTTTTTTTTACCTTCCTTCTTTTTCTCGATATTGTAGTTTTGAATTTGGAGAATTAAACACAAAGTCATTGATGGTAAAATATGAATTTGTTTCAATTTATTGTACGTAAATATTTCTAACAATTCTTTTAATAACTATTTTACACTAAAATGGTTAATTGCATACTAAAATATCATCAGATTCTTTTAAATATATCATTAGACACTAAAATAATTTTCATATGATGTAATTCATGCAAAATGATAAATATTTTATTCTTGCTAACAATGATCCTATGCTCATATATTCTATCGTATCAAATAACATTCTGTTCAAATTTATTATCATAACTACCTTATTATTATGTTTTAAATATTTGATTCTTCAATAATGTGTTTGTATGAAGTAATTGAAAGTTCTAGAGAATTAAAAGTTTTAAGTAATTCAAAATGCTTCAATTGCATTTTCTTCATAAATAAATTGTCTTGTTTGGATAGAACAATTATTTATTTAATTTTTTGTCATATTTATAAATTTAAAAAATGTTGGGGCAAAAATTGAAACTAAAAAAGGGCGAAAAAATTTGAAATTTTATAGGGACAAATTTGAGATTCACACCTTACAAAGTTAAGAAAGAATTTCAAATTTGTATCTATAAGGTAGTATTTGAAATTCTTCAAATTTAGTTTTAACAACATCATAAAATCTTTTCATCCATACACACTCTAAAAGTATTTTTTTTATATATTTAATTTTAAATATTTTGTGGAAGAAATTTGTTAAGTTATATTCATGAACAGTTGCGCAATGCGCAGACCTAAATCTAGGTATAATTTATTACTAATCTTATAACTCACATATATCCTATTTTATCTCTAATATCTTGTAACTATCTCATTATGAACTATCTATTACTTTAATAATATCAGTCTAATGGTAAGAGTTTGAAATTATAATCTAAAGGGACAAATTTAAAGTCAGACAATTGTAAAATGACTATTAGTGTAACCGTTATTATTAATAATTTCTCCGTCCCTAATTTTAATATATCTTTAATATATATATATATATATATCATTAATCCAAAAGAAGATAGAAACATAATTTATTTGATTAGTATATAGTTCGTCGCGGCCTAATGCAATGTGATGTGGTTGTTGCAGTTATTACGGCGTTGCGATGTAATTTTTTTTGAATTACTATCACACCACAATTGTAATGATATCAATATGAGGCGGTGCACAACTTATCTAACAATATATACATTTATGATGATAATTAGATTTAACTGTGGTTTTAGTTCTTATTATGAGTTGATGATGCAACGATTTAAATAACATACATAATACGACGATCTAAAATGATTAATCCTCATCAAACTACAATAAAACTCTATAAAAACTTAACTTTCAATTTAATCATATATCACATCATTTAAAATATATTATTTTTAAATTAAAAAATCTAAAAAAAAACTAAAATTGTCCATTCTTGTAACAGGGGACTAGATCCCTTGATAAAAATTGAAGAATAAAAAATACAATTAAATCGAATATTAATATCTAACAATTAACCAGTACGGAATGGGATGGAGAGGCATGAGAGAGGTGAAAGATATTTCCTTAGTTTATTAGAAGAAAAAAAAGAAAAAGAAAAAGAAAATTGTTGTGTACTCCCTTTTTACTCGTATGATGAGATAGAAGGAGTAAATGAGATGAAGACAAAGGAAACTGTGGGTCATAAATTCTCGGATATTCTCAGCATAGGCATCCTTAAAGTTTTAACCTTTTCTTTCCACTTTCTAAAAGCTCTTTCTCTCTTTTCTCTCACCCCCATAAGCTTCTTTCTCTATTCTTTGTTTTTTACATATGGAGATTGAACAAATCAAGGAAATCCCTTCTCAACTTAACAGGTTTTTCCATCTCGCTTCTTCAAAGATCACTTATTTTTTCATTCTTTTTTTTTTTGTATTTTATGATTAGATTTTGATGATACTGCTGCTATTATTCAATTTGGTATTATTAACTAACACCTAGATGCTTATGTTATGTCAGTAGTGGAATACTGAAAGTTCACTATAGAGTAGGAGATTTAATTATAGTCTTTACTTTTTATGTTCTGCTTTTTCATTTGTGCTATAAATGATTAGTGATTAAAATTTTTCTTTGTTACACTAATTAGCTTACTGTCTAAGAAAATTTGTTCTATGTTTCACAGATACAATTTCAAACACTACACAATAATTGTTTGTTGTATAGTGGCCGATTTAGTGACTGATTTAGAGAACAAAAATGTCCAATCGGTCGCTAAAATTAGCGACCTGTGGTTGTGACTTTTTGCAAATTGTTCTCTAAAACACACAAACTCATTCAGCGATTTAAAGACCGTTCACTAATTTTCTAAATCAGTTGCTAAATCAGTCACTATTAAAGAACGAAATATGACAGTCATAGGAAATTTGAAGTTGTAAGAAACAGGTGTGTGTATTGTCTGAAATATGATCCAACATATAGAATTATAGATTACCATATATATATTTTGAGTTCAAAATTGAACTGTTCTAGTTAGAGGTACTATTATTCCTTTTTGATTGATATGTCACAGAAGAAGGTAATGAGGTTTTACATCGTCTTTTGTTTGTCAATGCATAGTGCATACTTGATTCATTGATTTTAGCAAAGGAAAAGTTGCAACTTAGATCCTCTGCCGCTATTGTATGGTACAACAGCTGTAGAGATTATTACATTTAGAGTGAGAAGGTTTCTCTCTCTAAACCCATCGGTCCCTACAGCTGCTGTTGTAAAACATCTGGGTTCGAAAAGTTGTAGGTGAAGAAATGATCTTCCATGATTAAAGTGAGCTAAAAGAAACTAGTTGAATAAAAGTCCTTCTTCATGACTTTATCTAATGATCTCTTTTGTATGTGTGGAGGTTCATTCCATAATTTGTTATATTGTTCTGATTTTTCATATATTTCTTTTCAACTGACATTTTTCTAAAATACTTTCTAGATTCAAGGTGGATGAAATGCATGACATTAACATTATCGAATGGAACAAGAAAAGAAAATTACATGGTTATCAGTCGGATTTGCTTAGACCGAAAAATAAATGCCGGGTTGAGAGTGTTTCTTCTGAAGATGCATCGATGTTGAATGAAAGTTCAATTTTAGAGAGTGTGGACAATCACGCGGTTAATTGCAGAACCGATGCTTCATCAGTTGAAGATAGATCTGAACCCGAATCTGCCAAAGACAGCAATAGTTTCATTGAAGATTCTGATACTTCCATGTCTGTAAATGAGGAAGCCAAACCTGATGCAGATTGTGCAAATACAAACCTCTGTGGTAAGCCTTCCACTTCTTTTCTTCATTGGCATAACTATAATGTTACAAACTTACAAATATTACGCCTTAAATGTTATTTTAGAACCTGTTCTTTTACACGGATTTCATCACTAGGAATGCTATTTGTAAAATAGAAGTATACAAATTCAAATGTAGTGATAGAAATGCTGATAATGTTAATGATAACCACTGATCCTTGGATGTATCAACAGTTAATAGGTTGAGCTATAGTGAAGAGGAAACATTTATTGATACCAAATACAATCCATCCTACGATGATCTCGATACACAAGCTTCGGAGAATCCTGAGGAGCTTCTTCTTCGGTTAGGAACCCTTTCAGATCATGTATATTCGGAGTATGATAAAGACAGCATTGATCAATCTGTAGATAAGGAATTTGAAGATTTTCTTTGTTCAAATGGAGTGAATCCTGACACATATGTTCTTTCGTCTGGAAGATGGGATGTAAACCAAGGTATGCACTACTCCACATGCTCAAGAGGGTATGTTTTAATTGATTATTTGAGTTTATCTACTGACACAAATACTTGTGAGACTGTTTGTGAGAGCTTATAGAAATAACTCATGACATATCCATAAGTTGTTTTCAGCTTATTTCGATAAAGTCTTCAGGATAACTCATGAATACAACTTATAGTTTATATGAAAATAATTTGACTTAATTTTATCTTTTGTTATAGAAATAGTTACACATAAACACTTATATCCAAACAAGACCAAAATCATGCTACTATGCTAGCACTTGTGGAATTACTAATTCCGAAATAGTTTCTAGATTACATGCCTTTGACAAAAAAATTGGTTAGTAATTCCTAGGTTGGCATATGACATATTGTTGTAAATGCAGAAGCTCAATCAAACACAAGACCACCGACAATCGATCAAGAATTTGAGGAGTATTTTTCTGCACTTATGCTCTAGCAGAAATTATAAAAGAGTAGTAGACCTATGTATAGTTCTGAAAATGGATGTTGTGTGCATTACTCGAACAACGATTTGCAAGAATGGTTATCCTGATTACTCTATAACCTCTTCAGATGGTAATACAAAGATTTCTTCTTTCGCATCATTGGTGTTACCTTTTACCTGATTGAGTTGAGGAAGAAACCAACTAACCTGAACAACGGCTGCATACAGTCTTGGCATGCTAGGGATAAAAAAAATAAGGACAAAAAAGAGGACATGCAACCTTTGAATGAATTCCTGCAAGAGAAATTGAGACCTTTTTGTCGTTGGGGACTTGAAGAAGCGAAATTTTTGATTATAAAACCTTAATTTACTCCTGCGGTGCCATGTTTGCAGAATAAAATTTGCAATAGCAGCTAGAACAATATACTGCAATTAGGAACTCCATGAGTCGTCAAGTTTCTCCAAACTAGTCTGTCCTCATATTTAGTGTTATTTTTCTTGTGTTTTGGACATTGAGTAGAGGTAATAACATAGTAAATTAAAGATGCAGATGAAACTGTTCTTGGTAATAATACTAATACTATTTAATGTCATGATTTGAAAATGAAGAAGCCACCTTACATTTATATAACAATGATGAATATGAGTTAGTAAAAAACACTAAATGTGCTCAAGGTATAAAGCCATTGTTGTTTTAGATGAGTTTTGCATAATTTGGTGGTGATACTTGTAGGATTAAGAGAATCTAGTTTATTTATCTAGGAGAGATACATTCTTAGTATAGAGTTAGAGTAAGTCAATTAGTAGGTTAAGAAGTTAATTAGGGAAAAAGGGCTATAAAGTGTCACATTGTCCAATTGATCATCTTTTATCGATAAGAAAATTAATGAGTTTTCACGTTATCAAACTCTCAAGCTTAGTTGGCCTATGAGATGAATCTTCATCTCTTTAATTTTATGATTTGTAACACTTACTCTATGCTAAGATCGTGGTCTTTTTCATTAGGTGTTAGTTTAAGTATAAGAGTTTGATTTTATAATCTCAAGTAGATGTTCAAATTCTCTCAAAGATAATTATAAAATATAATTAGCATCATCTTAATAAAAAAATTCAAAAAAGGGTCATCTCATATAAAATTGGGAAAGGAATGACATATTTATTAGTTAGTTGGAAAACAAATTGTCGACAATAGATACAAAACAAAAATGCTACCTACACCCCTCATTTTACTACTCATACCCCTCATTTAAAAAAAACAAATTACCCAAAAGGCCCTTACCTATTTATTGAATTTTTAATTCTAATCTCATTCATTCGTCTTCATCTTCAAAACTCTAACCTCTCTCAATCTTCATCTTCATCTTCATCTTCAAAACCCTAACCTTCATCTTCATCAACATCTTCATCTTCAAAACCCTAACCTTCATCTTCATCTTCAAAACCCTAACCTTCATCTTCATCAACATTTTCATCTTCATCAATTCAAGCACGTTTACGTGAACTTAATTCAAGTACGTTTACGTGAACTTAGTTCACGTACTACATGAGATTTTTACAATTTTACAATGTACGTGAACTAAGTTCAAGTACGTTTACGTGAACTCAGTTCACGTACTATCTAAGATTTTTATAATTTTACAATGTACGTAAACTCAGTTCAAATACGTTTATGTGAACTCAGTTCACGTACTACCTGAGAATTTTACAATTTTATAATGTACGTGAACTCAGTTCAATTACATTTACGTGAACTCAGTTCAAGTACGTTTACGTGAACTTAGTTCACGTACCACCAATGAGTCTCAAATTCCATTAATTACGCAATCTTAAATCACGTACGTTTACGTGAACTTAATCTATGTACTACCTGAGATTTTTATAATTTTACAATGTACGTGAATTCATTTCACGTAATGTTACAACGTACGTAAACTGAGTTCACGTAAAATCTCCAGATTTTGAAAAAATTTACGAGCTTAAAAACATAACAATAAACATACCTTCTTGGGTCACTTTAACCACAATGTGAAGAGAGAACTGATGGGGTGCAAGTTACGAGTGAGTGATGTAAGCTTTGAATGATTACGAGTTATGATAGGTGAGTTATGGTGATTTTATGATATGAGTTTTGAGTGGTTAAGAATGGTAATGAAGGGATAAATGGAGTTAAAAAAATATTATAAATATTCAAGAACATGTTAGGGTTTTTTTTATTTAAAAAATGAGGGGTGTGGGTAGTAAAGTGAGGGGTGTAGGTAGCAAATTTGAAACAAAAATCAATCAAAATGGAGAGCTAGATCAGTACAAGTCTAAGTTTGTTGAAAAAAAAGGTGTTGCTAATATTAATTAATTATGATATGCTAGAATCTGATGGTTTGATGATGTCTTGCCCTAAGAAAATTTATAATAACAATACAATTAATGGTGTTGGGTGGGTTTACTTCCCAAATATATTCTACCAATTTTTACTATTATTATTATTAGTATTAATATTATTATTGTTATTATCATCAAAGAAAGAAAAAAAAATATGGTGTTTTATTAGGCCTGACCTACGTAAAAGAAAAAAAAAAGGATTTTGAAATGGAAAAAGGTAGAAAAAGCTGTTGCATTAACAAAACACATAGTGGAAGAAAAATTGGGTTCTTGTGACAATACATGTGTAACAAATTTGTTTCATTTTATCCGCTATTTTAGTATGATACTTCTACCATTTGTTATTTTAGCATCATTCTATATTACTAATGTATGATACTATTACTATTGGCGATCCTATTTTCGTACTGTATTAACTCAAGATATGAAGATTTCATAAGACAGTGATTTTTGTAGCAACATAGTTATAAACTGGTGGATCCACACGGGTTCAATTTATTAGATTCATACGTGTCTAGTGAATAAATAGAATAATAAACTTATTTGAAGTATGAGAAGTATATAATAAATTATTTGTTTACATTTAGAATTAAGAACAATTTATTTAGATATTTAATTACAATAAAAATACACTTATAATCTTTTAAATTTAACTCAATTTTCGTTTAGGTCATTTAAGTTTATTTTATTTAGTCATTTAAGTTATATTATGTTTGTAAAGTTAGTCATTTATTTCAAATGCTACAACAATATATATCCTTTGTACTAATCATTCAAAAAACATTAATCAAATATTATAATTTATCTATATTTCTTAATTTTCTCTTACAACAATTTAAACACACGTATAACTTTAAAAGTAAAGTAATACATGTGTATTCACATAATCTAACTTTTTTCACGTACAAAGTATATTAGCACAATGATTGTCCCTTCTCATTTTAATTTTGATTTGTATACAAGTTTTTTTAAATAAAAAATTATTATTAATAACAATGACATTAATAACTATTTTATTACTATCTCATATAAATTTGAATCATGTCGTTTTTTTCACTAAACTGACACCCCAAAGATTATATAGGTTTAAAGCAATGAACATTTAGATTTTTCGGACTAAGGTTTAAAACAAAGAAAAGTAATATTAAATAAAATATTATTCTTTTTTGTCAATACACTTAAAGATAAGAAAAATAATTTGAACAAAAATTTGAATTTTTTTTTAATTTGATTTAAATATATTTTTGGACCTTACAAATATGTTTCATTTTGAATTTAGTGTCTCTAACTTTTTTTGTTTGATTTATACCCTTGTAAATTCTAACAAATTTTTAATAAATACTTTATTAATCTTTTTTAGTAAAAAAATGGTGACATGTGTAATTGTTGTTGACTAGACAATATTTAATATTTAATATTTAAAATTTAAAATTAAAGTTTATTTTATTAACTCATTTAATTTTTTAATTAAATACTTACAACTAATTCATTAATCAATAAAACAATTCAATAATAAAAATTCAATAATGTTCATCTTCGACCTCAATTCATTTGCATTAAAACATGAAAAAATTGAAATACGAAAAATTATAATTAGTGTATTTTAACTTTTAAGTGTTCTCATTTTTATGTTATTGATATTAAAAATAACTAATTTTTTATTGACAAAAAATTGTCTAGTGTATAGTTTTATTTTTAGAAAAGAAGTTTTAAATAAAAGATTGAAATAAAATTATTTTTATTTTTAGAAATTATTAAAGTGATATAATGTAATTTAAAATTAAACTAAAATTCCACATCCTCATGATAGATATTGTCGCATCATCAAAATTGAAGGTCATATATAAAAGGGATTGAATGTCAAAAATGAAAAAGGAGGAACTAAAATTGTAAGAAAAATAAAGGAGGACTAAGATCGTTAATTAACTTAAAATTAAAGTGTGAAAATGGCAGATGCATAAAGAAGAAGATTTGAAATAAAAAATAAATAAATCTCTTTTCCATTCATGAATAATAAAATCACATATTTAAACTCTAAAATATTCTTTTCCCTATAAAATATAGGATTAATGTGCATAAAAAATAAAAAATATATCTTTAAGATTTTTGCTTTCTCGTTTAGCTTCAGTGGAGTTCTAGGAAAAAACTAGAAGAAAGAAGAAGATTTAAAAAACATAGACAAAAGATGGAGATAAAGAAGAATATTTGAAAAGAAAAAAAAAACCATTTCCCATTCACGAATGGTAAAAATCACACCTTTAAATCCTAAAATCTTTGTTTATTTTTAAAATATAGGATTAATGTGTTCATAAAACAAAATCACACCTTCATGATTTTTGCTTTCCCATTCAGAATAAAAATGAAGATGAGAATGAAAAGAAGGGGAGAAAATGGTGAATAGAAGAAAAGGAGAAGAAAAATAAGATGATGAGTTTTTGAGAGAGGAAAATGAGATGAAAATTTTGGGGGTTAGAGGCGTAAGTTTGGGGATCACGCTTCAATGCATTCGAAGCGTTCATGCATCCACATAGTTGGATATAGGTAGAACATTAACCAATATCGGACAATCCAAATATAATCTCGGTATTTTAAAAGTTTTGATACGGTGACAAAGACTTTAAATTTGTTTGTATTCTAATTTGTTAATAAGAAAAAAGTCCTTTTTACAATAAAATTATTTTTATCCAAAAAAGATTGATTGGTAATTTAGTGTGTATATATCTTTTTTTGTTAATGATAATTTTATTAAAGAAAGTCTGATAATAAATCAAAAGCTAAGACACTATAAATTCAAGACGGAGTCTCTTTAATGCATATATAATCCATATTATAAAGAACATGTTTAGCTAAATAATGAGCAACTTTATTGGCTTCATGTCTAACATGTAAAAAATCTAAACTATAAAAACAAACATTAAAATTAATATAATCTTCAATTATAGAACAAACATAGGTGCAAAATTGTTGATGAATGTTCAACGCCACAACTATAATTGAAACATTTGATTCTGCTGTAAGATTCAAGAAAGATACATCTTTAGCAAATTTCAAACTTTTCCACATAGCTAAAACTTCTGCTACTTCTGAATCTAGTGGTGAAATGACTTGTCAGCAACTAGCAGCAACTACTACATCTTCAACATCTCTCACTACAACACCAATACACCATTCATCCCAATCTATCAGACTTATTGCATCAACATTAAACTTGTAACAACCACTAAATGAGGGTGTCCAACGAACATTAGATATAGGTAAACCGGGACCTCCACTTAGCGCTTCCAACAACAATGCACTAGTAGTATTAAAATTAACATAGATATGTGTGCCTTTGAACAATGGTAGCCACATCAACATCGGTCATCTCAAAACATTTTTTTTTATTTCTATCCCCCATATTTCATAACACAAGGCCAACCAGTGGCAGATCTTCTCGGGAGCCAGCAGGGGCCACGACATCCCTTATATTTTTTTTATTATTGTTTTTATAAATAACAATGATTGGTTATTAAAATAATAGTGATAAGTTACTAAAATATTCCTAAATTATTAGGTTTTGGATAAACTGATTTCATTTGACACATCCTTTATTCCTTTCGGTCTCTCTCTTCTCACAATTCTCTGCTGCTACTCTCTTCTATCTGATTTTCCCTCTCTTCCTTACTCCCTGACTTTCTCTCGTCTCCCCCTCTCAGCCTCTCGTTTGCGGCTGTCGACCAACCTCCTCCACGTGACACTCGTATCTCCCTCTCAACCCCTTATCTACGGCCTCCATGTGATGTGTCTCTCTTTCGCATCTCCATTCTGCAGTCTCTCTCCTCTACGTCCAGCGCCGCTGCGGTCCGTCTCTCTCTCCTTCTCCGTCTCATTTTGCAGTCACAATAGTCATTTGCCAGCGTCGCCTCTTGGTCTTGGTCCTCATACTATCTCAATCTGCTTCTTATATTTTTTAGGTTCTAACTCTTTTCCTCTTCTATTGTTTGCTAATTGTGGATCGTTTTATTTTAAGATTGTGAACTAGTAGTTGTGTGTGAATTGTATTTGCGACTTTGTGAAAGGTTTTAGTGTGAGAATTGGGATTTGTGAACTTTAGGGTGTGAATTGTGGCTTTGTGATAATGAATTGTTTACTGTTTTTATGATTAGTGTAGTGTGGACGTGGGATTGTGAATTTGTGAACTGTTTTACTTTGTGGATGTGAGTTATAACCTTGATAATTGTGAATTGTTTGTCTGAATGTGTTGTGTAAGTAATTTGTTTATATTTTAGGAGTGATTTAATGTTTAAACATACGAAAATTGATTCATTTTTCAAGAATTTTTTTTTTGACAAAGATAATAATTGTAAAGCGGATACACATTATTTGATTGAATTGTGTAAAGCTCTAAAAACTTGTGTGAATTGTGAAAATTGTAAAACTTGTGTGAATTGAAGTTCTAACTTTCCCAACTCGTCGACTATGCATGAATTGTGTGAAGTTCTAAAAAAAACTTTATAACTTATATGAATTTTAATTATAATACTTTAGTTAAATCTTGTCGCCCCATGCCCCCCCCCCCCCCCCCCCCCCCCCCCCCCAATATTTTGGGCAAGATCCGTCACTGAGGCCAACACATGTACAATCACATTGTCGTTTGCACCAATAATATTTCTTTCCAAACTACTCATGAAATGGTATGTACTTGAAATCATGTGAATTAAATACCAGGCGTAAAGAGGAAGCAAATCTTCTTTGACCAGTGACACTCCATGAAGAGATGTGAAATTCTCTCATTATATTTCTCACAAAAAAACACACAATGGACCACAATTGATTCCTCTTCTAAAAAGATCATTTTTTTACTAGTATTTTTGCACATAGAATTCTCCAAACAAAATTAGTGTGTCTTGGAATATTTTTTATTTTCCACAATTTTTTCCATACTTGTTTATCAATATCTCGTTGAATTATGAGAGGCAAATACCTGACGTCTTGCCTTAAAGAAATTATACGAACTCTTCACTGAAAAAATAGCAGACCGTGAATCAGCTAACATAAACTCATCTTGTAGTTGAGTAAAGAAGGTGGCAACTAAAGAATTTGTTGAGTTCAAAGAGAAGAAAAACTTAATTAACTAATGAGGCATTCCAACAATGAATATCATGATGTTTGAGATATGAGACAAACATAATATTACAATTAAAAGGTTTAGAAGACCAAATCTTATGACCATTTTGATAAGCAAGCCAATTATCCTCCCACACCCGAACTTGATGACCATCCTCTACTCTCCAAATACTAGTTTTCTCAATAACATCTAGGTGAGCTTGCAAAATACTTCTCCATGTATAACTTGGGCAATGACCTATTGAAGCTCTCATGAAATTGCTCATAGAAAAATACCTTGATTTTAGACATTGTGGGATCAATAAATCGTCATTATGCATGATACGTCACCCTTGTTTAGACAACATTGCAAGGGTGAAATCATGGAATGTTCTAAAGCTCATACGACCTTTTTTTTCCTTACATAATGTCTACCAATTAATACAATGAATTCTACGCTCACCTTATTTGTTGCCCCATCAAAACTTACTAATCATGCTTTCAATGTGCCCACATAAACCCATCGAAAGTAGAAAACAACTCATAACATACGAAGGAATTGCTTGAGTCAGTACTTTGATCAAAACTTCTCGTCTTGCAGCTGATAAAAATCCTTCTTTAAAACCCTTCAGATTCTTCCACAGCGTATCTTGGACAAAATTAAATACTATTAGACCTACCAACAAAAGAAGGTAGCCCCAAATACTTCGAATGACACTCAACAACCTTAATTTGTATCCACCCTTAGAACAAGATTTTACGATCATCAAACACATTTTGGCTGAAAGAGATTTCTGATTTTTCCAAATTGTTAAGTTAACCAGAGCACTCCTTGAATGGTTTGAACATCTTGAAGAGAGTTCCTACAAAATATGAGAATATCATCTACAAAAAATAAATGATTAATTTTTGGAGCCCCTCTTGCAATTTGAATTCCACGAAGGACCTTATTTTCATGTGCCTTATTTAGAAGACCAGAAAATACCTCTTCACATGGGATAAAAAGCTAAGGAAACAAAGGATACCCTTGATGAAGACCTTGCTGAGGAAATAACTTCTGATAAGGACTTCCGTTAGGACAACACATCCCTTCTTGCCTTTATTTTTATCCAAAAGCTAATAAGACATTATCAGTGATTAAACGTTCTAGCACAAAATCACTTTGAAATTTTTCAATGATACAGGAAGAATCAACTTCAATCTATTTGTAATTGTTTTTATAATCATTTTAAAAATGACATTGCAAAGAGAAATAGGTCTAAAATCATCTGGTACCTTCCACATTTTCTTTTTTGGAATGAGACAGATAAAGATATAAGTATAATTGATGGTACTTGGATATCCACCATCATTAAGAATCTCTAATGAAAAAGAAGTCATGCCTTTACTAACTATACTCCAAAACTGTTGATAAAATAAAGTTGGCATCCGTTAGGACTCGCGGCAACATGAAGATTTAAATTTTTAGCAACTAAAAATACTTCATTTTTTGTGAACTCTGCTTCAAGTATGCTACACATAGAATCTGATAGACTATCTTTGACCACTTCCATAACTTTAGAAATTCTTTTAGGATGACTAGTAGATAAAGATCCTGAAAGAAGTTATTAAAAATCAAGGCTATGTCTTCCTCATCATTAAATTTTTCTCCACATTCGTTCTAGATATAATCCATCCAATTTCTAGATTTTCTCTTAGAATCTTTTTGATGCAAAATTTTTGTATTTTTATTTCCATGGTTTAATTACAAAGCTCGAGATGTCTGAGCCCACAAAATCTCCTCACTCTCCACCAACTCATCCAATCTAGTCTTCATTCTTCTAACTTTTGAAATTACTCCTTCTTGTCGTGATTGTTTATTAAGATCGTTCAACTTCTTCTAAGAAATTTTTACTTGGTTGAGAACATCACCAAAGCGATCGTAACTCCAATTAGAAAGATCGGTCGCACAACGACTGATTCTATCAGCCATAGAATCTCATGTCATCTCCCAAACACCTCTTACTGCTTCTACAATTCCACTATCACGTAACCAACATTCTTCAAACCATTGTATCTTAGAAATATTTTGTTTTTTCTTTTCCTTCCTAGACGCAAGCCGCAGCCAAAGAGGCAAGTGATCTAAGGCATGCCTGTTAGAACCAAGAAGGTTTGAAGAATAACTCTTAATCTTGTTTTGATAATAACAAAACATATTTTGTGGGAACAATTTAATGTACTAATGTTTTGATTACGTGTGAAGTTTCAAGACCAAAGGTATTGTGCAGGATATATTGATATATCCTCTAATGATCAGTCGAAAACAAAGAAAACCAAGACTTTGGTATATTCTACATTCTAAGACTGGTATTATAAGCCTCTGATAAACTATCTCTGATGGTACAAACGATGGAATTCTATGACTACCTCTGATGGTGTTGATAAGGTTCTGATTCAGCTGCCTCTAAAGAAGCAAGCAAGGTTCTGCTTAAGTTGCCTCTAATAAGCAAACATCTGACTCGGTTGCCTCTAGAGATGCAAGAAAATGTTTGACTCAATTTCCTTTGAAGATGCAAGTAAGTGTCTAACTCAATTGCTTCTAATAGATGCAAGCAAACGTCTGACTCAGTTACCTCTAGAAGATGCAGGAAATTGTCTGACTAAGCTACCTATGATAAAGTCAACACCTTTGGAGAAAGTCAACACTCAGTCAATGTTCTTGAAGAAGTCATCATTTTGAAAAAGTCATTGCTTCTGATAAAGCCAATGACTTTGAAGAAGTCAACGACTCTAAAGAAGTGAACGCTCTGATAAGAGTAAATGATATGATGGAAGTTAATCATTTGAGAAGACAAGCTATGCGCATTCTTTGATAATCACCATAATCTACATGTTCCATTGGTCTGTAAGACACTGCTCTAATTATCATATCTCGTACTATATGCTTTCTTTGTTCTCATTCAAGTTACAATGAGTGATTTATGGGATTCAGTTCTGACCTCAACGGATAAATTTATCTATGACTGTTCAATTGCTGAAACCCATGAAGATCTAAGCTGTATTTTTGAAAGATAGTACACATGCCTTACCTAATGGACATAGACCTTACCGTGAAGAACTCTATAAAAGGACATGTTTCCTTACTTCATAATAGAGGTGAACACACCATAATTACATGCAACATGACAAGCACTACAATATTTTGCAATCATTCAAAATTTATCTAAATGTTGAAATAGAAAAATATGAAAAAACTACATTGTAAACAAACTCTTGAGAGAGATTTTTCAAAAAAAACCCAATCTCATTCATGTTTAACCTAGCCCGACAGTTGTTGTTTTTCCTCAACAGTTTGTAGGGGCAAATTGGAAGTTGAGAAGATATAACTGGTTGAGGTTAATTATTGTAATTCGGTTTGAATTATTGGAGAAAATCTTTTTGGTGAAGGGACTATACATAGCTACGGGTTTGGTGGTGAACCAGTATAAATCTCTGTGTGATTTATTTATTTCCTCTCTTTATTCAGTCGGAGTTTTTAATTATGAAGTTTATCAAATAAATTTTTAAAACTTTAAAACACAATTCGAACTCACCCTTTCTTGTGTTTTTCAACCTTCAATGCCTTGATAAATCAATATAAATCAATATAATATATTAAAACAAAGCCCTAAAATAATATGTTGACATGTGACACTCATTTTGACACATCATTCAATAGTATGATGTGACACCTCTAGAATTCATTCATGTTGTATTCCACATTCTACTAATTCTTTGTTTATATCTCTATAACTTAAAAAACAACAATAAAAATATAACTCCCATTACAAACTTGATTTAATTGTTAATTACTTTTTTAATTCATTGCATATAAATACATCACAATATTTAAATTACATTTTATTAATTAAAATGTAACAACCATAAACTACCACAAAATATATAAAAACACAATAATCAATATCAATCAATATCTATTATATATAATTAAAAGAGACTTCTGCCACCTTATGCTATTTTCTCCACGTAAGCGAATATTTGTCACTTCAGCTAAAAAGCTGATGTGTACATCTTCCTAGAGAGTTCCCTATTCACTTTCTAAATAGCTTTTCCCCTCTCTCCTGACCAATCCGAATCTGCCCCAACATGCAGTATCTATTATCAATATCAATATCAATCAATACAATAAATTACCAATTCATGTGCCATAAGTTACCGATTTCAATACAATAAATATCAATTATTTGTCCTTCATTATTATTGATAACGGTTATTCCTCCATAAATATTTTCAAATTGAATATTATATAGTATCATTACTGAAGAAAAAAAATTAAAATAGACTTATGCCACCTCATGCTATTTTCTCCACGTAAGCGAACATTTGCCACCTCAACTAAAAAGCTGATGTGTACATCTTCCTAGAGAGTTTCCTATTCACTTTCTAAATAGTTTTTCCCCTCTCTCCTGACCAATCCGAATCTGCCCCAAAATTCAGTATCTATTATCAATATCAATATCAATCAATACAATATATTACCAATTCATGTGCCATAAGTTACCAATTTCAATACAATAAATATCAATTATTTGTCCTCCATTATTATTGATAACGGTTATTCCTCCATAAATATTTTCAAATTGAATATTATATAGTATCATTACTGAAGAAAAAAAATAATTTAATAAAATTTATAATATCTACGAAATCTATCACATGTCACTTATTAAATAACTAAAATTAATATTTAAATCAAATAGAGAGATATAATTTTGAATTCTATTATATATAATTAAAAGAGACTCCTGTCACCTCATGTTATTTTCTCCACGTAGTCCTCCATTATTATTGATAACGGTTATTCCTCCATAAATATTTTCAAATTGAATATTATATAGTATCTTTACTGAAGAAAAAAAATTAATAAAATTTATAATATCTACGAAATCTATCACATGTCACTTATTAGATAACTAAAATTAATATTTAAATCAAATAGAAAGATATAATTTTGAATTAGGCCAACAATTTGTTTTTCTATTTTTTCTTACTATATCATTACTCATGTGGACTTAGAGAAAAATTTATATATTTTCTGAAATATTGATATTGTTATGTATATTTTTAACTTTTTTCAAGTAGTAAATTAATTTTTTTTGTACAACCCAACATATTTTTTCTAAGGACAAAATCATGAAATCTTACTATTTTGATAAAATAGTACGTTGGAGTGTATAAAAAGTAGAAATCGTGAAATTTTGTGTAAACCAAATTAAATAAGTAAAGTTTGATACACAATATATTAATAAATGTTACCAATATAGTTGATAAAATGTTCAAACACTTTTAAATATTTATTTAGACATTAAATATAGTCAATATATAACTTTTGTACTTTTTTTATTATTGTGTCGTCACATATATTTACCAAAACAAATAACAATTAGTCAATCTAATAAAAAAATTTGTGTTTTGTTTCTCTTATTAGTTATCAATGCATATATTTACCATGAGCATTATTTTAATTTTTTTTTAATATGTGTAGGAAAAAATGTTAAAATTTTTAAAATTCCTACATAATTTATATACTTTAATAAAAATGGAGTTTACAATTATCAATTATATAATTTATCTTTTAAATCATGGTTAATATTTTATGTCTATAGACCATAAAAAATCAGCTAAATGGTACAAATTTGATATTGTAAATAAAGTTCAAATCTAACTTGAAACGGTTGTAAAATTGTTAAATTTTTTTATGATTAAACTTTTATAAGACATTGTTCTTTTATCTTTTTTTTAGCAGTAAAAATACTCATTTAATTACAAACTCTACAGTATCTTTTATCGCATTTTTTTATAACTTTAAAAATTTACAAGATTAATATTATATATATATATCACCTTATAAAAAAATTAAAATTAAACCCGCGCAAAGCGTGAGTCATATTCTAGTAATATATTCTAGTAATATATTAAAACATGTGACACTCATTTTGACACATCATTCAATAGTATGATGTGGCACCTCTAAAATTCATTCATTTTGTATTTCACATTGTACTAATTCTTTGTTTATATCTCTATAACTAAAAAAACAACAATAAAAACATAACTCCCATTATAAACTTGATTTAATTGTTAATTACTTTTTTAATTCATTGCATATAAATACATCACAATACTTAAATTACATTTTATTAATTAAAATGTAGCAACCATAAATTACCACAAAATAAATAAAAACACAATAATCACATGAAAAATCAATACTCAAACTTATGCACAAACAATCCAATGAAAATTAAATTAAAATATATTAAAACACATGCATTTAAATTAGCAAACCTTTGCAAAAAA
>JBBPBP010000003.1:10694015-10704286 GCA_037974735.1 Cicer chorassanicum
AAAAAAAACCAACAAAGAATATTTTTTTAAAAATAAAAATGTTAAATTATACATTAAGTATTTTCAAAGTAATACAAAATTTGTGTTCATTTTTCTTTTTAGTGCTCGGGTACATATTTTATTCCTTTAATACAAAGAAAGTATTTGTCTATATAAATTTTTCATGAAAATAAATACATTCATTTTAAAATATTAAACTTATAGATTGCATGAAGTATAAATTAGAGCATAGTTTCAGGCAAAAATAATTAAAATCAAGTAGTGATTCCTTATCATTCCCAACATTATTTCGTGTTTTTGTCCTAAAAAATAATACTTTGAGTTTGTTCATTATATACGGTCTCCAAAAAAGATAATTAAATCAAAATATTTTTGAAAGAAATACGTGACATAACACCTTTAATTAAGAATCAATATAAATATTCAATATAATATATTAAAACAAACCCCCAAAATAATATGTTGACATGTGACACTCATTTTGACATATCATTCAATAGTATGATGTGGCACCTCTAGAATTCATTCATTTTTTATTCCACATTTTACTAATTCTTTGTTTATATCTCTATAACTAAAAAAACAACAATAAAAATATAACTCTCATTACAAACTTGATTTAATTGTTAATTACTTTTTTAATGAAAAATCAATAATCAAACTTATGCACAAACAATCCAATGAAGTTTAAATTAAAATAAATAAAAAATATTAAAACACATGCATTTAAATTAGCTAACCTTTGCACACAAAAAAACCAACAAAGAATATTTTTTCTTAAATAAAAATGTTAAATTATACATTAAGTATTTTCAAAGTAATATAAAATTTGTGTTCATTTTTCTTTTTAGTGCTCGGATACATATTTTATTCCTTTAATACAAAGAAAATATTTGTCTATATAAATTGTTCATGAAAATAAATACATTCATTTCAAAATATTAAATTTATAGATTGGATGAAGTATAAATTAGAGCATAGTTTTAATTAACGGCAAAAATAATCAAAATCAAGTAGTGATTCCTTATCATTCCCAACATTATTTCGTAATTAAGAATTAATTATCGAAAGTTTAAGTGAAAATGAGACATGAAACATAAAAGATAAGAAATAATAGTTCGTTCAAATATTAGTCAAAAAAAGAATAAAGAAATAATAGTGATCAAGATAAAAATTAAAATAAAAATAATAATCGTATAAAAACCAATGCTTACAAATATATCTCAAATCAATGATTGCAAAATTTTATTAATTAAAATGTAGCAACCATAAATTACCACAAAATATATAAAAACACAATAATCACATGATGAAAAATCAATAATCAAACTTATGCACAAACAATCCAATGAAGTTTAAATTAAAATAAATAAAAAATATTAAAACACAAACATTTGCAAAACAAACAACAAAGAATATTTTTTAAAAAATAAAAATGTTAAATTATACATTAAGTATCTTCAAAGTATTATAAAATTTGTGTTCATTTTTCTTTTTATGCACGGATACATATTTTATTCCTTTAATACAAAGAAAGTATTTGTCTATATAAATTGTTCATGAAAATAAATACATTCATTTCAAAATATTAAACTTATAGATTGGATGAAGTATAAATTAGAGCATAGTTTCAATTAACGGTAAAAATAATCAAAATCAAGTAGTGATTTCTTATCATTTCCAACATTATTTCGTGTTTTTGTCGTAAAAAATAATACTTTGAGTTTATTCATTATATACAGTCTCCAAAAAGGACAATTAAATCAAAATATTTTTGAAAGAAATACGTGACTTAACACCTCTATATAAGAATTAGTTATCGAAAGTTTAAGTAAAAATGAGATATGAAACATAAAATATAAGAAATAATATTTCATTCAATCAGTCAAAAAAATAATAAAGAAATAAAAGTGCTCAAGATAAAAAGTAAAATAAAAATATAAATAAAAATAATAATCATATAAAAACCAATTCTTACAAATATATCTCAAATCAATGATTGCAAAATATATATTCTATTTTTTATCAGAAGAAAATATTCTATAATGATTGAATGTTTAAAATAAAACAAAATGAATACAAACAATCACTCATCTTTTTTTAATAATATTTTTAGAGTAAAAATCACTCATTTTATTTAAATCTTTTTAATTGTGTATACAAACACTAACTCATCTTTTTTTAATCATATTATTTAGAATGAAAATCACTCATTTTATTATAAACTTTTCAATTGTTTCTATTCCATTTATTCTTTTGTTATACAACCACTATTCTTATAAACTAAAAAATTTACAAATTTGAAACCTTTTTTGTGATCAGATTGATATATTTATACACCATAAATATTACCTTTAAACTTTTTAATAAATTTATACTGAAAGAATATTTTACAAATTACACCTACGCAACGTGCGGGTTATATTCTAGTGCACCATTAAAGCTGAAGGAGTAAAATGATGACCATGCTGGTGTAGCTACCATCCTATCAAGACGAGCCTTAATATTAGAAGAGTGTGATTTTGAAGAGTGTCCCGTAACATCAAAATCATAAAAGAGTTACCAAAATTCTAACCTTCCTTCTCATCTTGTGAAATAACCATATTGAAATTCTCCATAAGGAGCCACTTATCAACGTTTTCACCAATGCTAACAGATCAACTAAAGGTTTTATTTTTCATTTGAGACTTCAAAAAACCATACACCCTAGTTAAGTTCTATTCCTCATCTCTATCAGCCATAGCAATTAAGACATCAATATGGTTAGGGGGAAAAGATAATACCTCCACTTCGACACCTGTATTCCAAAATATTGCAAGACCGTCGACACGTCTTTTACCTTCTCCTACACAACTAGCAGCAACAACCCCAGATAAACCTTTTACGTTTCAAAACTTATTCATCTCAAAATCTTTTTTCTTAGTTTCTAAGAGGAATACATTGGTGGGATCTTTATCTCGTAAGAGTTTTTTGAACACTCTAACTGTCTGTGGGTTTCCAATCCCATAACAATTCCAAGCTATGCAACTCATTGTCTTTGGTAGCCTAAAAAACTCTCTATTGAAAAGGAAAAAACAAGACTCCTTATTGAAAGGGAAAACAAAACCTTCTTATTAAAAGGGAAAACCAAAACTCCTTATTATAATCTTTTTTCATCACAAGTCGATGTACCCAAAAGTCAGTCCAAAAGCACTCAAAAAAAACAATTCATTAAAAAGTATTCTTCACGAGCAATTTACCAAACATGTTAAGGGCATCTTTAAATTTCAAATGACGAACAATCTATGATTTGATACTTACTCGATATGAAGTGGGGATATGGTGTTGAATGAAGTAACACATTTTCTTTTCTGCACTATTGATGGATAACTACTTCACTGTCGACGCATTAGCCGATTTATAGCTTGAAAGTATTGAAACACGATAAATTTGTATTTTATTTCTAATTGGTATTTTTGTGAAATCTAATAGTGAAAGTTAAAGACCAGATCTGTGTATATCTTCTTTTCTTAGTTAGATAGTTGATTGGTAATTTAGTGTATATCTTTTTTTCCCTTAGTTAGATAGTTGACATAAAGTTGTGTATGATGGTTAGAAAGTGTCTCTACTTCACTTCACTAAGAAAGAAGTATGTATGTACTAGACAAATCAAATCATTGTTTGCTTGCAAACGTTCTGCTATTGTTTGCATCAACACTACATTGGTGTACCTTACACATGTTAGTTAGGGTAGATTTTGACCGAATTCAATATTCAAATCGATCAATTTTATTTGGATTTGATTGTATTTTCCCCTGCATTTTCTACACCAAACTCAAATCAAACAAATCCAATTAGTATTTGAGTTCTGTTGGGTTCACAAGTCATAAATTTTTTTTTTTTTAAAATGTACTTAAATTTCTTAAAAATCATAAAATTTTATCCCAAGATGCCATTTAATACTTAAAATATTTCTACAAACATAACAAAACACATGAAACATCTAAATTAACAACAAATCCTCGTATCAAATCCAACAATTAAATTATAAAATATCAATAATATAAAAATTAATTAAAAAAATATATATATGTCACATAAACAGATTGAGTTCATAGATTTGTGTGTTCAAAATTTCAAATGCATTGCTTGAACCAAACACATCTGATTTAAAACGGGTTCAAAATTTCACACGGGATATGTCAGAATCACGACGAACTACCATGATTTTACAAAAGTTATAATTACTTATATTTTTACAAAATCACTATAGCTCACTTGTAATTATGACAAACTAAGTATCAAATATGTATTTAGTGATAAAACGATTACGATAGATTAATATTCTGAAATTTTTTTGCACCGTGAGTGCATATCAATTAAATGTTTTCATTTATTAATAATATATATGAATATCATACGATGATTAGTTGGTTGAGTAAGCTTACATTTTAGTAATTAATTAGTTCTTAGTTACTTCGAGAAATGATCATTTCATGCTAGTACATATGTAGTTTGAAAACAAATAGGTGAGTTAAGACTTTGAATAGAAGCAAAAGAGAATGTACGAGAGGAGCTGATTAAATGCTAATTATCAAATTAAATCAAGAAGGCAAATTTGGACCCTCTCTGACTATTACTCATGAACTGCTCAGCTCCCTACAAACCTAATCAAACCAACCAAACATGACAACAACAGACAACATACATCAAAACGAAGACTAAACTGTTTACAAGAACAAACCATGTAGTGACACAACACACATGTCACAACTTATTCAACACATCAAAAGAATTTAAAATGTTGAAGTGAATTAAAAGAACAAACAAAATTAAATAACATTTGAGAAAATGAAAAGGTGAGTCAATTATAAGTCAACATTTTGGAAGATCAGAAGGTGGTGGTTGAAGCTTCTGATTGGACTCAGGTCCGTCTAATACAATCCATGCCATTCTCAATCCCCAACTTGTATGGATGTCTAAGTGACAGTGCATGAACCATACCCCTGTTGTCACCAAAACACTTCACATGTCATTGTGACATTAACATTAAAACAAATTGTATTAGACTATGACAGACATGTTTACAAATGCTAAAAACTTTTTGTCAGATCTAAAGTGAACTCTAAATTAGAATTTTTTTTAATATTAATAATAATATTTGTATTTAAATCAACAAATATTTTAATTATATCAATTGTTGAGTACATAAAAGCCTTAGGCCCCTGCCTTTTGTCACAAAAGGATAGTGCAATGTATGAACGGTTTGTTTAAGATTTAAAAAAAAATGATTTTGATTTTATATTTTTAAAAATAATTTTTATGATAATTTATTTAAGAATAGAAGAAATTGTTTCAGACTCATTTACTATCAATTAAAAAAAGTAATTTTAACATCCAATGACTTAAATATTTATTATTAGAAATTTTAATACGATCAAGATCACATTTTCTAATGCAGTTAACTTTATAACAGAGATTAAAATAAAAATATATTTCAGAGAATAAAAACATATTTAAGACTTAAAAAAGTCATTCTAGACACTTAGTAGTAGTAGTAGTACCTTCTAATGCTTATTTTTAATAGTAATTCCTTAATTAGAATCATCTTATTGTACAATTACCGGAAGAAAACAAATGCAATATTATTAATTAAGTCTAACTTATTAGATGATTGAGGACATGGTGTATAATGTCAATTGCACCTTTTTCTCAAAATATGATGTTCACTTTTTATGATGATTACACAGTCAAAAAAACATGACAGTTAAAAAGCTTAACTTTCAAAATTTAACTGTTTTAGAATTTTTGTACTGAAAACAAACTTTCGTTTTCTTTAACAACTTAATAGTGCCATATATTATTATTAATAATAATTATTGAGAAAGACACAAATTTGTTTTGAGACATTGTATAATATTTTCTATAGTCCATCTTGCATCTTTATCTATATAAAATTAGTTTTGTGCCTTTTTCCCTATTAAAAAATTTTCTTAGGAAATAGGGCTTATAAACACATGCAATATACACGTCTATATGAAGTATAGATAACATCGACTCATTAACACCGATAATAATTTTAAAAAATAAATTAATTAAATGTGTTCAATGTATTAGTATTGTGTTGACGTCATAACAAACTTCGATAAAAAGTGTCAATGCGACAAAAATAGACATAATATATATATATATATATATATATGCATGCATAAATACTTACCAGGGTTGTCAGCAAAAAATCTAATGGCAACCCAACCACCAGCAGGAACACCAACAGTGTTCCTTTCAACAGGATCAAGAAGATTAAAATTTGAAGGGTCTTTATTAGAATCATAGTTTCCAAAACCTTGTCCAACAACAAAGAAGTCATAACCATGAAGATGCAAAGGGTGACTCTCAGCACCAAGAATACTAGTATCCTGCATAACCAACTCAACACTAGTATTAAATTTCAAAACCACCAATTTTGTACCATTGTTAACCATTGTGTTATTAGGTGGTGTTCCTGTGTAATTAAAAGGGTTCAAAGGGTTATCAGGAAAATCAGTTTGGTATACTCCATTATTTGAATTTCCAAAATTGTAGTAGGATTCCATAATAGAAACTGATGGAAGAACAAATGAATAATTGTTCACTGAGGCTGCAAACTTTGTGTTGTTAGTTGGTCCTTGACATGTTGTGTTTTCTGGACAAGGACTAGTTCCTAACCCAACAGTGAAGAAAAATTTTTTGTCAACTTTTTTTGGTACATTGATAGGGAATTTAGAATTTGCTAAGCTTTTGAATTTTCTTGTGAAATTTGATACAAAATTTGTGTCATTTATGAGTGGAAGTGTTGGTTTGAGAAAGGGGAGATTTTTAGTTGGAGATTTGTGTTGTTGCTTGTATTGTAAGATACCTGCAGGGGTAGAATTGTCAAATGTACCAAGGCCTGTGACATAAGGTCTAGCAATCATGAGGAAAGTGGAATTAGGGAAATATGGTTTGGTTTTGAGAATAACATTTGTGGTTTGTCCTGGTGTTATGACAATTGTGTCTGTGTTGAATGGTTTGATGTATCTTGCATCAGCTTCAACAACTGTTAAGGTGTGATTTGCAATGCTGAAGAAGAGTTCTTCATTTAGTGCTGCATTGATTATCCTTAGTAGATATGTCTTGTTTGGCTTCACCTTTAGTTTGAATGTATCTGAAAAATTCATTAATACAAAAACAAAATTAGTGTCTTATTATAGATGAATAGTCATTTTTTTATAGACATAACGATAGTGATTAAAAATTAGGAGAGAAGGAGATTATCAAACACTAGATTTCTTTCGTAAAACTCCTTCAACGTCTCAACTCATACTAATGAGGTACACTTTTTATTTAGTGGTTTATTAATTTTCATATCTTGGTTAATTAGTTGTTCTCAATTTGACTACCATACCTAATGGAGCTTTAACCTATTTCAAGTATTGACTCTAAAAATCAAATTACACATTTACTATATTTTATTCAGTAAGAAAATAAATAAATAAAAATTAGTGATGCATTTAGCACTTAGCAGTTAGCAATTATATTGTGTCCAAATATCTGGTCAATTATCACTCCTACATGATAAAAGTGGAACTTGGAAATGTGAGTGTGAAATGTAAAATAATAAAGGATAATAATTTATCTATCTATATATATATTTATATTATATAAATATAGGCTTTTTCAATACCTTTAGAGGAACAATTGTAGAATGGTCCTGGTAGGCCATTAATGGTGTATGCATCTGAAACATTTGGTCCCCCTCCTGTCTGCAGTGCCTGATTTATAACTGCTTCTGGGTCAACATTAAACCATTCTCCTGAAATTCCACAACTATGCAACTTACCATACTATATAACTATTTATCAAAAGAAATGCATGGCCATATATAAATATAATGCCATATAGGTGAGATCAAAGTTTGAAAAAAGAAAAGGTCTGTGACCGCAATGAAAAATCATCGGTATCAACAATATTTTACTACGATTCTCTACGATATCAATGAGTCTAAAACAACAACAATATTAAACTTTGAGTGAGAGCACCGGAAATGAGAGAATTAATATAAACTGCATAACTATAAATAGATTGTCAGTTCTAATTTACGATCAGCAACTGCAATTGTGGCCCCAATATAAAGGTTAGAGTTTTTTACAACCGCAATTGGAGCTACATAGGTTGCGTTGGCCAGCATTTAAAACCATGAAATGTAATCTTGACCATTCATTATGATTGTATGCTCTAAATGAATTCCTCTCCTTAAGAATATACTCTCACCCAATAGAGTGTATAGCTATTAATATTACCAAAAAGAATGGGGATTTCTCTATATGGTTTCTCAAAAGGATAAGATTCATTCTTCTTGGGCAGGATTATGATAGGTCCATAAAGGCTTGCTCTTAGCCATGAAATGTGTGCATGCCAAAACAGGGTCCCTCTCTGTCCAGTAATAGTGAAGTTGTATGTGTATGTTTGATTTGTTTGAATTGGACACTGTGTAACATATGCTGGTCCATCAGACCAACCAGTTGTTTTCTGCCTTATTCCATGCCTGCAAAAATCCAAGATCAAAACATATAAAATTTCCATCATAATATAGAATATTAGTTGCATCAATGCTTCCAAGTAAAAAACCTAGTTCTAAATTACGGTCCACAACTGCAATTACAACTGTAATATAGAAGTTTAATAAGTCTCTACAATGACTGGAATTGTAGACGCATTTGTTTACAATTTGTGGCAATAATATGGTTGCAACTTTGCAGCGTAACCACAACGATAGGATAGTAAGAGTAATTGTGGCCGCATTTGTTTCTATTTTTCTACAATATTAAGGTTTGCAGCATAACCGCAACCTCAGGACCTTAACCGCAATTGTGACCACATTTGTGTTTATTTTGCTACATTATTAAAGTTCGTAACATAACCGCAACTACGACTACAATTACAATTTGGAATACATACCAATTTGGAATACATACCAATGAATGGTTACATTGTTTGAGATATGATTAACCACTTTGACCAAAACTCTATCACCTTCCCTTGCCACTAAACGAGGTCCTGGGAATTTCCCATTTACACTAAGAATGTTTCTTGTGTGGCACAATCTTGTGACATTCAAGTACTCAATCTTGTACATGAAAAAGGCAAAGTAGAAATATTAGATGAAAATGCAATGATAGAAGTAAACTTAATTTTGCATGCATGAATTTAGATTTTGTACATTAAATGTATAGTGCCTTGTTATGCTCACTACAAGCTGAGGAAACAATGTTATAACACAAAAACCAAACAAAATAACTTTGAGAGACTGAAATGAATGAAAGTAAGTCATATTCATTTTTTTGGGTCTTAGCTTTGGTTGATATAAGTGAGCTCAAATATGTTTATATAGAGGTATTATGGCTATATAAGGTTAGAAAAAGTGGGGGATATAGATTCATTTTTGTGGTGGTCTTGTTACTTTGTTTGGTGAACATGGTTGTAGGTCTTATTTAATTTTAGAGTGGACTTGAAGTAATAATTGTGAGGTTGGATGCATTTTATTGAGTAACATAATGACCTTTAATCATTGTATGAGTTTGTGTATTAATTATCCCAAATACATTGGATCAATTTCTCAAGGCTACAAATTTTCTTCAATAAGGCTAAAGAGTCAATTTGTTCAAAGTTTTGATTACATTTTTTCTGTTCCAATACTTTTAGGCTACAGTACTAGAAGTTAATTATTCCATAAGTCACATTGAACTTGTACCATTCTGAATTGAGGTTGGAGGAAACGATGATGGACTTATAAGTCCTTAAAGAAAATTAAGAAAATTGATTATAATATTAAATTTGTCGATAATTTGAATTTTTTATAAGTTTGATTTCAAGGAGAGATAATTAGTTTGTATTTTTGTTATAGTATTTATTACAATATTATATGTTAGTATCAAATGTGAGTTAGAAGTCTCACATTAGTTAAAAAGTGAATGTTGAACAATATATAAGTGAGATGATTTATATATTCATTGTTGTAAGATTTTGAGTGTGGTATCAAATTCATTTGTGTGGTTGTTTTTGGTCAAAATATGATGATCCCTCATGCCCTTCATGATCTAACATTACAAAAAACAAATGTGACATAATTAAAGATATATTAGTAATGAAATAATTAATTTAATTGAAATTTTGAAAGGAATCTTATAGAAAATGACAATAAAAAATTTCATAAATGTCTTAATATAATATATATATATATATATATATATATATATATATATATATATATA
>JBBPBP010000003.1:10704296-10739341 GCA_037974735.1 Cicer chorassanicum
ATAATAATACATTAATAATAATGATAACAGTAATAATAATAAATTAACAAATAATAATAATAATACATTAATAATAATAACAATAATAATAATAATAATAATAATAATTTAAATAATAATAATAATAATAATAATAATAATAGTAATAATAATAACGACATAGAAGGATACCGAAAAACAATTGATCACATGATGGTTCATGAAGTAATATATTTATTCCCTTTTATTTAAATTTTTTAAATATTTATTATTATTATTGTTATTATTATTAATGTATTATTATTATTATTATTTGTTAATTTATTATTATTATTGTTATCATTATTATTAATGTATTATTATTAATTAATTAATTAATTATTTATTATTTATTATTTTTTGTTATTATTATTATTATTGTTGTTATTATTATTAATGTATTAGTATTATTATTATTTGTTAATTTATTATTATTATTGTTATCATTATTATTAATGTATTATTATTTATTAATTATTATTATTATTAATATTATTATTATTTCTTAATTATTATTATTATTATTATTATTGTTATTATTATTAATGTATTATTATTATTATAATTAATTAATTAATTAAAATAATATAAAACCAGAAAAAGAAAAAAAAAACGCCCCCAGTAAGAGGTCGTACCCCCAGCCAGCGACCTCCCACTGGATCCAAAAATTTCAGCCCTTCAGCTGGTCGCACCCCCAATGCGACCTCCAGTTTAGCCCAAAAAGTAGGGCAGATTGGAAATTTTTTTTTAAAGTTTGGCATATTGGGAAAGTGAGGGAAAAAAGGGGATATTCTGGGAAAAAATCCCCACATTCATCCTGTTCAATTTTGCAAATAATAATTTGAGTATATACACAACTACATCATTTGTAGAGGCGCGAGATACAGTATATTAAGAAAAATCAAGATACAAGTACGTCAATAAAATATATCAATTTTTTCATATAACGTAATTAAAAAAAGCTAAATTATTTAATTCACAATGCATATAAATAAATTCAAATAAAAAAAATACGAATTTCAATATCCACGAAGTATTTGATATTTTAAAAGTACACATACATGTTTGAGAGCACATATCTATAGTGAAGGTTTTTACTCTATGTATTATAGATATTTTTTGGGGTTAGACATAGAGTTTGGTTGTAATTGTCATCTCTATTCACGTTCTTTTCATAGGTTACTTGTTCAACTCACATGTTACTTTCTCCAAAACTCCAAACGCACCTTAACTTGATCTATGGCTAACTACCAACTTCTTATGGTTTGAGTTTTTTTGTGTGGTATTGGTTCGTTGCTTTCATTTTCTCAAAAGGGTGGGTCAAATTAATTATATATACTTTTTAAATTATAATTTGTTATTTATTTCATGAGATTTTATTTCCATTATATCTTTAAAAAGAAATAAATATGAATCTAACAAGTGTTCCATGAATTTGAAAAAATATATTATTTTATTGAAATATTATCCCTTCGATTTAAATTTAATGATAAAAAAAATTAAAAATAAATAAACCACCATCAAATGCAAAATTAAAGGATGAATTTGTTTATTTTGGTTGAAAACATTTGGCACCTTAGTGATTCTATCGAATATCTACACAAAGTTTGGTATGTTGGATCTGTTATGAGATCAATCTATGATGAGATATTTAAGTCGTAACTTAAAGTTATTGGCTCTTCCTGAAAAGTGTTTTCTGCTTGAATGGAACTTGGTCCTCCCACACATATCAACCGAACCACACCTATTCGGATATTGAAGGATGGGTTTTAAGTTAAAATCAATTTATTTGGGGAAAATTATTCTTATACTAATAACTCCATAATTTTAAAAACAGTTGAACAGTTTGTAAATATATATACATTATTAAAAAACATGATTAAAGTTGACATTAATATCCTAATTAATTGTGATGAAATGTAATACTCCTCTAGTGACTCATTTAACCTTTTATGCATATTATTGATGTCCTTATTGTTACCATAAATGTAAAGGGAAAGATATTGACTTAAGAGTTGTGTAAATAATATTAATTAGATGGTATACAATTAGCTATAAGTAACTAATATTGCATTAAAAATTGAAAAGGCAATTATTTATTTAAGTACAATTTTTTTAAAATAGATCACTAGAGGATTTACTTTATATCTTTTTTACTAAACATACAATATTCATTTATTCAAATTGGTAGAATTAATCGATTTAGAACAGTACCAAATCATTGTGAAGAAACCCATAACATGTATGTTAATAGTATATAAAAGGTAAAATATCTACAAACATTGCAAAATTAAAGTGTTTAGAATATTCATGTTTTTGGATCTATAACATTGATGAAACCAAAGTTGTTAATTAAATTTATAATAGATCAAAATTAATTGGTCAATCTAATCCAAATGAGTATTGTAATAAAACGAGAAATCAAACAATACCGCACTAAGATGACAAACAAAAAACATCATCGCGCTCAGACAGACAAATCACATATAAAACACATAAACAAAAATGCGTAGAAAACACTAATTTTAGTAAAAGAAAAGAGAACAAATTAATCTTCAAGAAGTGATTTTAGGCCTAAAAAATATTTGATTTTCTTAATCAAAAGAAGTGGGCCGAGGCTGCCCGTGAGCATAATTACCATATATACAATGATAAATGTTAGAAATGAATGCTACAATGGAGTTATCTAATATAGTCTTGATTCAAATGTTGATATCACTATTTTTAGTAAATTTTATTAAAATATTAAATTTATTATCAATTTGTTATTATTTCAAAATTCAATTTGTTCTATAAATTTACTAACAGAAGAGACATTTGAGGATGTGTTTGTAATATTGATAAATTCATATATTATAATGACATCACATCATACGTTTAGGGACTAAAATGACTATTTACTCTATTTTTATTACTATTTGCCAATAGTTGAAAGATATATTTGTTGCCTCACTTCTCAAAAATTGTGTTTGTCTCTAATTCTTGAACTATGTTTTTGAGAAGTCCATATTAGACACACTATACTATATTGGTTCAAAAAAACAGAATAGAAAACAATGATATACATTTGACCAACCTTCAATAACAAAAAATCTATTGGTTTAATTAAGACGACAAATGGATTTGGGTTTGCTGCAATCGGTAGCTCCCTACATTCATGCAGTCGACATCGCTAATTGTCCGACTTTGATTGAACGGTTCATATTTAAGTTCGATATTTTAAATTAAAATGTAAAAATTAAAGTTTTGTATTTTCAAAAATCAATTTGATCTATAAATTTACTACCAAAAGAAACATTTTGGGATGTGTTTGTAATTTTGATATTCATGTACCATAGTGACAACCCATCACACGTTTAGGGACTAAAATGACTATTTACTCTATTTTTATTACTATATGCCAACACTTGAAAGAGATCTTTAGTGCCCACTACTCAAAAAATTTGTTTTCGTCTCTAACCCCTGAACTATGTTTTTGAGAAGTTCGTAATAAACACGCTTTGCTATATTGGTCCAAAAACAGGTAAAGGAAAATAATAATATATATTTGACCAATTGTCTATAACGAAAAACTTATTGGTTTACTTAAGATGACAAATGAATTTTAGTTTGTTGTGGTTGGTAGCTCCCTACATTCATGCAGTCAACATCGATTATTGTCTAATCTTTATTGAACGGTTCATATTTAAGTTTGGTATTTCAAAATATAATTTAAAAATTATAGTTTAGTAATTTCAAAAGTCAATTTGATCTATAAATTTACTATTAAAAAAAAAAAAAAGACATTTAGGAATGTGTTTGTAATGTTGATAAATTCATATATTATAGTGACAACACATACCATGTTTAGGGACTCTATTTTTATTACTATATGCCAACAATTGAAAGAGATATTTGGTGTTTCACTACTCAAAATTTTGGTGTCCTTTTCTGACCCTTGAATCATGTGTTTTATTATAACCAAGTTGGTTTGAAGAACTATAACCGTTACTTATTTTGATGATAACAAAATCATTTTGTGGGAATATTTTAAAGCACTAATGTTCTGATTTATTGTGGAGTTCCTATATCAAGTGAATTTAGTATGATCCTACATTGTATCCTCTGGTGATTGGACTAAGACTCCGCTTCTAAGTACTTTTGTTATGTCTTGTGATTGCGCTTTGATATGCATCGCTGGTCCTTTTGGCAAATACAAGTAATGCTCTGATTCACCTGCATTTGATGACTACAACAAACATCTGATCGTCTGCCTCTTATAATTGCACCAAACATGTAATCGTCTAACTCTAGTAAACAATGTATTCTCTAATGAAAGTCAATACTTTGATAGAAGACAGTGCTCTGGTGGTAGTTTATGCTCCAAAGAACACATAATTCTTGTGCATCCTCTGATCAACACCTTGAATCCATTATTTGTCGAAAGGTCTATGAGACATACTCTGATTATCGTATCCACTGCTCCTTCTGCCTTCATACCAAGATACGCGTAATCAATTACAATGACTCGTTTTGACAAGTTTTTAATGGCAAATCAATCTCATAAGATTTGATATGAAACTCTAAAGATCTCTATAAAAGACATGTATTCCTTACTTGGAAAACATAAGAAACAACGCACTGCAGTAAGTATAAGACAATTGTCTCTGCACCGTACTCTTAACTTTTGTTTTTCATAGTGCTTATAAATATTTCTAAGAGTATAACTTTTAAATAACTTCTTGTGAGAGATTATTTTTGGAAAACCTAAACTTATTCTTTTGTAACCTAGCTCAATAGTGGTTGCATCCTTCAACATCTTGATTGCACAAAGCTATAAGGTTGAGAAGACTCGAACACATTTAGTTTAACTAGTAGATGTTTAGTGGAAGTGTAATTCAGTGGTGAATAGTGGATTAAATCATTCAGGTTAAATGGATCGGACATAGTTGTCGTGTGGGTGGTGAACCAGGATAAATTAGTTGTATTATTCTATTTTTGTGTTTATCTGCCCTATTCTTTTTACTTAACTTCAGTCTTTTTATAAACGTTTTTAAAAAAAAAAAAACATAATTCAACCTCCCCTCCCCCCTTCTTGTGTTTCTCATTCTACATTTTTTAAAAGTTCGTATTAGACACACTCAACTTTGTTGGTCCCTAAAAAGAGAAGAGAAAATGATGATATACATATGACCAGCCGGCTATAACCAAAAACTTATTGGTTTAATTAAGATGCAAAATGGATTTTGGTTTGCTGTAGTTTGTAGCCCCCTACATTCATGCAGGCAACATCGCTAATTGCTTGATCATAATCAAACGGTTCATATTTAAGTTTGGTATTTTAAATTATAATATAAAAATTTTAGTTCACTATTTTCAAAGGCAATTTGATCTATAAATTTACTAACAAATGAGACATCTGAGGATGTATTTGTTATGTTGATAAATTCATATATTATAGTGACAACATATCACCCGTTTAGGGACTAAAATTATTATTTACTGTATTTTTATTATTTTATGCCAATAGTTGAAAGAGATATTTGGTGTCTCACTGTTCAAAATTTATGTGTACGTTTATGACCCTTAAACCATGTTTTTGAGAAGTCCGTATTAGATAGACTATGCTATATTGGTCCAAAAAAGGAGAAGAGAAAATAATAATATACATTTGACCAACCGTCTATAACCAAAAACTTATTGGTTTATTTAAGATGGCAAATGGATTTTGGTTTGTTGTTGTTGGTAGCTCCTTACATTCATGCAGTGAACATCGTTGATTGTCTGGTATTGATCGAACGATTCATATTTAAGTTTGGTATTTTAAACTATAATATAAAAATTAAAGTTATGTATTTTTAAAAGTCAATTTGGTCTATAAATTTAATTACAAAAGAGACATTTGAGATGTGTTTGTAAATTTGATAAATTCATATACTATAGTGACAACACATCACACGTTTAAGTACTAAAAAAACTATTTACTCTATTTTTATTATTATATGCCAATAGTTAAAAGAGTTATTTGGTGTTTCACTACTCAAAATTTTGTTTCTGTTTCTGAGCCTTGAACCATATTTTTGAAAAGTCCATATTAGACATATTCTACTATATTTTTTCAAAAAAAGAGAAACGAAAATAATGATATACATTTGACCAATCGTCTATAATTAAAAAGCTTATTGGTTTTGTGAAGATGGCAAATGAATTTGGATTTGCGTAACTTCTTACATTCATGCTGTCAACGTCGCTAATTGTTTGATCTCGATCTTACGGTTCATATTTAAGTTCAATATTTTAAATTATAATATAAAAATTAAAATTTTATTTTATTTAATTTTATTTGGACTTTTTGATCAAAATCAAACGGTTATTAATGTTTTTAATTGTAGTAAATGCTGCAGAAATCTAAATTGGTTGCAAATACATAATAAAATATGTAATTATTTGTTAATCATATTAAGGTGTATGTGTACCACAATGACGGTAGAATTTCTTTTATATCAATTTTTTTATTAAAATATTTTACTTTTTTAACCTTCAAAAGATCGCAAGGCAGGGATGTAACCTCTGAATTTTGTTTTCTTTCTCTAGGTCGCATCATGGGGATGGACCATTTATTGCCTGATATTTTTTTTATATAACAAATGATTAATTATCAATTTAATAAATAAAAGTAATTAAAACAAATAAAAAAATCAAACAAAATACATGGAAAAAATACAAAATTAATGCGGTTGAGTAGATATGTCAAAATAATAACGTACTATTATTGTAACAACTTCCTCGCACCGTTATATTAACAACTTCATTCTACCGCTAAAATAAAATAACTTGTCGTATTAGTTTAAGAATTTCCTGCTATTTTGCAGCCCAACAGATAGATTAACAACTTTATTCTATTTTATTAATACCTCCCTCCTATTTTTCTTCCGGATCTAATATATAAAAAATAATAAAATAGAACGGAGTTGCTAATTTATCTACTCCAAAATAAAAGAAAGTTGTTAAAATAATATAGTGCTTTGGCACATTTATTCAACCACAATAACTTTGATGCATTTTTTTCCATTAAATATTTTTTTATTAATATAATTTGGTTTTTTAATTATTTTTTATTTATTAAATTAACTATTAATCATTTATTATAAAAAATAAAAAGCAATAGATGGTCGCATTCTGGATGCGAATTTCTATAGGAAAAAAAAATCTTTTAGGTGATCGTATCCTTATCTTACAATCTCTTGACATATAAATTTTAATGTAGGTATAATTAATTAATAGTTTTGAATAAAAAATAAGATTTAAAAGTAAAATATCCCAAAATTGACATGACATGATTTTTTCACACATGATTAAGAACATATTAAATTTGTTAACATCAAAGAAAGGTGCATCTTAATGGTAGACAAATTAAATTTGCGTTAGAATGAGCAATGATAATTAAAAATGTTGATGATGGGGGTAAAGGTCGTTGATTTAATTATTTGTTCACAAATATAAGTGCGTATTTAGTTTAAATTTTGTGTTAAATAGATATTTAGTTTTGCTTAAAGCTTAACTTTTTTTTTTTGTATAATATTTGATGATGACTTTATATTTCATTTCGATAAGTAAAATTATTACCATAAAAATATGCCTAAATTATTTATTTTTCAATCAAATTATTATACAATTAATTTGATTGATATCTTAGAAGTAGTTATGAACCAAGTTGAAGTCAATATTTAAAAATCGGATTGGAGATTCAACCGTTGAAATCTATTGGTCATGGTTTAATTCATTTAATTGATTCAACTGCAGCTAAATCAGATAATAAATAAATATAACAATAATGATACACATTAAGATATCTATAAAATAAATAACAAAAGAATAATCATATAATTAGTTAGGCAAAACATTAAACAAATAAACTAAGAAAAAGCATGATAAAGAATAATTTAATAATGAACTATAACATTTAGTTCCAACATGTGTTTAAGAATAAAATTTGTTCAGAACAATGTAATATTTTTTGTTTCAATAATAGTAAGCATAAGAGAATAATTTATCTTATGATATTTGTTGAAGTGTCCAAGTAACATCTAACAAGCAAACCATAAAACAAAAAGAGAAAAGAAAGAAAAAGAGAATATTTAAAAGAACAAGAATGTTACAAAAGAACGAATCCTTTGTAATTATTATCTAGTGATACTTAAGTTACACACATTTAGTTAGTCACCAAGAGAGCATTAGACTCACATTATAAAGCATCATCTAATACAAGACGAAGTCATTGTCTGATCAATATGAAGAATCTTGTTTGAAAAGCTCAATTAGACAATGAATCATCTGCCTAAGTTTACATCAAAAATAGATGAAGTCATCAAGAATGAAGTTATATAAAGACTAAGCATAAATATTTAAGCATGTAAAGGCTCAATCTTTCATGCACATACAACTAAGAAAGTAGATGTCAACTTCTTGAGGTGAAATAACTCTTTTCTAACTATGGATGAATAGCTATAATATCTTCAAACGACTGTATTGTGAAGATCTTTTTAAGCTAACATATATGATAGTTTGAAGTCAATGAAAATAGTCCAAACAGATTGGGAGAAATTCAAATACGTCCAAAGTGGTTATGAATTCAAATGTATGTGCATTGTATATCTTCTCAATTAGAATTGTCATTTTGTAAAATTGTTCAAAAAGAAAAATGAATATCCTATGAATAAGAAATACTTGGATTGATTATATCATATTGTAATGCTTATTCTCTCTTAAAGTATTATTACTAAAATGTGTTGCAGACACACTCAATTTGTAAATTGTCCGATAGTGGCCAAAAGTATCTCCCTAAAAGGATTAATGGTACTAAGTTATTTTCAAGAGATGGGATACAAGCTTGGAGTGGCTTAAAGAATACTGAACGTATCTCATTGGAAGACTTGACAATACTAAGTCATTTTTAAGAGACAATATATAAGCTTGGAGATGTATATTGAAAACTTAAGGCCCATAACAACATTTGACTGTACTGTATTGTTGGAAAGACTAGAGACTATACTTTTAGTGGTATATGGAACATATGATCAAAATCACACATACTCTCTAAGACTTTGATAATATATGGAGTCCGGTGAGGCTTTGAGATTTTTAATGGTAAGTGAAAATTGGAATTCCTATATTTGATATATATACATACAGTCACATATTTAAAGACATTGACTTTCATGTAACTTTGATTGGACTTAGATGTAATTACCGATTAATCCACATTATACCATATCATTTTTCAAGATAATTTCTTCTTCTATTCCTAACATTTTTTTAAATCGTGCATTTTGATAAATAAAAAATACGTTCAAATTAACAGGTAATATATTTTGAATTTTTTTTAGAACATAAACTTAAAAAGAAAGAAAAAATAACTTATCATTAAAATGAGATAAAAATTTTAATTAAAAAATAAATAAAAACAAAGTCACCAAAAACTAAAAAAAACAAAAGTTAGAGGATCTTGATTCAAAAAGAAGCTACATCATCAGTCCTATTTTTTTGTTTTTGTCAGAATTTAATATAATGAATCTATCACCAATTCAGCCCGTCATCACAAGACAACAAAAAAGCCCATATAAAATGGGCCCCACATTACAGTTCTAGCAGCACTAAACTCACATCTTACTGCCAAAATCTGAGAACAACAGGTACACCACCGACCGACCATTTCTTAAGGGCCCCACCTCTTCAATCAAAAGTGACTCGCAGCTCTTTCAAAATTCCAAATCCAAACACAAATTTTCACTTTCCCGCGCAAACACCGACCCTTCCATTTGCGCCGCCCAATTTGAATCGACACCAAAAAAAACGCGGCGAGACGTGACCTACGTGGAGCAACATCATCCATTCACTAAACGACACGTGTCAATTTAATTTAACACTGCTTAGCTGTTACTGAATCATAACGCACTTTGAAATCGCTTCCCGTTATGCTCACCTCACTCTTTCCACTCTTTTTCCCCACTATTATTTAAATTTTTTAAATATTTAAATGTAAACAAAATAATATGAACAAATAATTATTTTAGTCCTTCATAATATAATAATCTGGAAAAAAAACTATTTAATTTTGTAAATTATAAAATATTAATTAATTGAACATTTCATTTCGATTTTTTTTCCACAATTTTAAGATTTTATATTTATTTTGACATAACAACCATTATTTCAGTGAATATGGATGTGCTTTTATCAATTTTAACAAATATATATTAAAAATAATATTTTGAAAAAAAAATTTAATTAATTACTTTTTTAACTTAATGAATTAAAATATTACTCTATTGTTTTTTTTTCATTTTAATTAACAAAAATTGATATATTCCATAATAATATAAATTAAATATATTAATTATTTTTATTCAATTATAACCCAAATATTTCTTAAAAGAAGGGAGTTAGTATTTTGCAAATTAGTAAATAAAATAAATTGAGTGACTAAATAGATTTACCCTTACCCTATTTGATCCCAATAATATTGTCTTCCCATTTACATTATTTATTTATTTTCTCTTATTATATATATCCCCACCCTCTGAAAAAATACTTTCATTTCCAATTTTTTGAGAGTTCAAAGTTCACCCTTTTATTTTCCTCAGAATAAAAGTTCACCTTTTTATTGTGAAACTAATTTTGATTCTTCTGTTTTCGTTGGATTCCGAAAAGAATAAGCAAAAGGGTATCTAAATATATAACTGAATTGTGATTTTGTTAAGTGGGGTTCAATGGAAGATGAGTGCAGGACACCAAGGTTGTTGCAGAATCAGATTCCGGCGGTTTTCATTTGCCCACCACCGCCGCCGAGAAAGAAGCCGGTTGCCGGAATGAGACGACCTCCACCTAAGGAGGGGTATTTCCAACCACCTGATCTTGATTCCTTGTTTGTTGTTGTAGCTAGAAAAGAAGCTTGTGTTTAACAAAGTTTCAATTTTATGGGTCATTTTGATTGGTGTTTTTTTTTTTCTTCTTTTCTACTCAATATTGATTTGTGGTTTTTTGGAGTAAAGGAGAGTGTTTGTTAGTTTTATAGATATAATTAATAAATAATATGTAGGAAAAATTATGTATGGTGTTTTTTATTTTAATCAATTTATGTATGGTGTTATTGGGGGCAGAGATTGTAGTTTTCTTTTTTCTTTTTTTGGGTAAAAGTAGTGAGGTTGTAGTTTAGGGTAATATTCACGAACCAAAATTGATTATACACAATGATAGTTGATTTACATTTATCATAAATATATTGATATATATGTTTTGTCTGAGTGTCAACTCTCCTCGATTTTGAATAAAATGTGTATTTCCATTTTTGAATTTTGCTTACTCCTTGAGGATTCTCTCCTAGTTCGCTAGCTCTAGCGTAGCCTCACTCGGTTCACATTTGCTACCCTAAACGATTTGGGTTTTAATCAAATGGTACGTTACACTTTGATCGATAGAATAGAAATACGAAAGAATAACAAATATGATAAAGATATAAAGATACCATATAATATAGACATACAGGAAAGTTAAACGATTCATATGTATATAATAACAAATTTAATAAAATTAGTTTATTATATATAGTGTTTGATATATAATAGTTAATTAAATAATATAATATATATTGCGATAAAATAACAAATTTGTTGTTGTAATCTATTTAATTTTTTTTTCTTTTAAAATAATATTCATATATGTTTTTTTATAAATAAACAAAAAATACTAAAAAAAATAATTTTTAAAGTAATTTATATACTCGAAATGATTGTTTATGCTACTAAAAAAAGATATATATTATTAATAAGCAAAAACCATATATTATTAATAAGTGAAAAACATATATTATTGATGAACAAAAAACATATATTGTGAGTTTCAAAATATAAAATAAATCATAAAGTCATTTTTCAACCTTTTAATATGAACACAATTAGAAAACAATAATAACTTTTATCATGTTGTAGAATAAAATAAATCATAAAACAACCAGAAAAAATCAGGGTAAACATGAAAAGAGGAAATCAAAAAATTATTTAATCAACATAGTAAGAAAATCAAAGAAAATTAGGACAAAAGGAAAAAACTATATATTAGAGTAGGATTGTATTGACGGGAAAAACTATATATTATATTGACGGTGGACAAGAAAAGGAGGGAGAGAAAAGCTGCAGTGGAGAGGGAGAGAAAAGTGGTAATGAAGAGGGTAAGGAACATGAACTAGTGAAAATGGAGATGGAGAGAGAAAGGTAAGTGGGAAATAAAATGGCAAAAATAAGAAAATATCTTTTAACTTTTATTGGGTTGGAAAAAGATTATTTTAACCTAATTTAAACTAAGAATTAGAAAATAAGGTCCAAGTAGGATATGATTAAAAAAATTTGTCATTGTATCATATAGATTGGTGGATCAAACAAAAAATTAGAGAAAAATAAGATAAGTGTATTATATCCTGTCTTTTTATCATGACTATCGAAATAAAAATTGTTATATTAATATTTTGTCCTTCTTTAAAATTGGAACTCAAATACTTTGACCCCCAACACTAGCAACAACAACATGATCTGCAAGCAAGTGTGCCTTTTATACCAATGAACAAAATTTAACACTTATTCAGAGACATTATACAATTTTTTTTTCTCTCTTGTTTAATGATTAAGATATAACAATTGAAAAAATTAAGAGAATTCTAATAAAGAGAATATGGTCTAGGTTGGACTCAAGCTAACGTGGCTCATTTCATCACTACATCATGCCGACCTTGGACCAATTCGACCTATGTCACATGAACACATAAGGTTCTTGAATTAGGGTGTCTCATCACTAAAAAAACTTGACATGAATGACCACCATAAATCACTTATACCTTCACTTCCAACCACATGATGGTAATCATATTATGATCACGATCACTGGATGACCAATCACCTTACATTAGCAAGGACACGTGTTGAAAATCACACAGTGATTCGAGAATCACAAATTCTCTCACTAACAACCCTTATGGATTTCTTCTAGAAACCATAGGGAATATCATATAAATTTTGAAACTTGATGGAAGAAATGTACACTAAATTTTAACTCTAATACCTCTACTCTTAGAAACAAAAATAACTTGATTGTTAGAGTTTTGCAACAAAGACACAAAAATAACAAATAGAGTAGAGAATAGAATACATTTATAGTCAGACTCCATTTCAGTGAGTAAAATAGCATTTTCGTCGCCCACTTTAGAATTCAAATTACCTATCAATATCTAATATAGTATCATAACAATGATAACTTGAAATATACAAAATTATTAGATATTTCAAAGATTTCAAATTTAAATGAATAATTTAAAAGAAATACTAGTCTTATCAGTCCTTCATAACCAACTTCTACCACATATCAAAGCTATTAAAGTAGTTAAATGAAGTTGGCTTCGATGAAAACTTAAGATATATCCGTTGGAAGTGAATACAGATTCAGAAGGTACCGTAGAAACATGAATTGTCAATACATCATTTGCAATGACTTGAAGTGTTAGATAATTAACACTATTCAAATTCCATCACAACAAAATATTAAAATTTGGACTTCTTGGTTAAACTTCCTCGTCTAAATAAACATCCAACTCGGTTTTGACTAATGAAGTTCTATCTCTCTTTTTTTTTCTTCTAAAACATAATCCTTAACAATACTAACATTGGCATCCAAAATTTGAGAATCACTACTAGAACCATTATTCATTTTCAATTGATATTCATAAAGCGAATCATAATACAACTGTCAAATCGACTTAATTGTGTCATTAGCATCATTCCCATAGAACTTATCATAATAATATTAAAGCAACTTACTTTGTATCTAGGATCCAGTTTTTTTATCAATGCATCAAAGGATTTAATCCACTCATTGATTGCAATTTTGATCATAAAAATATTTGAAAAATAATAATTGGAAGTTGGATATTTTGTGCCAAAAAACACTTTAGTGATAGAATTGAACAGTTTCAATTTTCTACAAATATATTTTACAAATTTTCAATGCAAACTTGTAGGAAAACAAGTGTATTGGGATTCACGCTGTCTTAATCAACTAAATACATCTTCACACAATATGGCAACATCGAGCATCTTGTAAGTTGAATTCCATCTAGTCAGACATTCTAAAACCAAATTCTTGGTGTAAGAGGTTCGTAATTGTTTGATTGTCTCCTAAATTTTTTCATTACTTTTAGGTATTGCAATCCAATATGAAACATAATCCTCTCCACTCCATCTTTCACAACTTACGATCAAATTAAGTATATGTGCGCAAAAACACATGTGAAGAAGGCCTCATCCATTAACAATGTATCCAATTGCAATCTATCCTTAATTTTTTTCAATCATTGTATCCAAACAATCAAACATTTAGACCACTTTTACTGGAAGACTTTCTAACAACTTCAAAATTATGGTAGTATTTCTTTTTATTTTAGTATTTCTATAATGAACTTGAAATAATGGTTGGAGAGAGGCTAAGTATCTCTTAAAACCAATATGTTCCATTATTGAAAGTGGATATACATGCAAAATAATTGCATGTGCAAGATCTTTCTTAGCATTTTCAGCATTATAAATTCCTAATGAGGATGACGCAGAAGAGGATGACACAGAGGAGGACGACGCATTATAATTTGTACTACAATTATCTAAAGTGATAGTGGACAATTTTGTATCAATGTTCGAATCCATCAAACATTTAGACCACTTTTCCTGGAAGACTTTCTAACAACTTCAAAATTGTGGTAGTATCTTTTTTTTTATTTAATATTTCTACAAGGAACTTGAAATAATGGTTGGAGAGAGGCTAAACGTCTCTTAAAACCAATATGTTCCACTATTGAAAATGGATATTCATGCAAAATAATTTCATGTGCAAGCTCTTTCCTAGCATTTTCAACATTATAAATTCCAAATGAGGACGCAGACGAGGATGACACAGAGGAGGACGACGTAAAGATGAGGGTGGACAATGTCAACTGGAAAAATAAGGGTGGATGGAAGTGACATAAAAAATGAGGGTAGGTTTAGGTTTACATGAGAACAAAAGGCAGCGCGACAGGAAAAAAGAAGAAAAAGAAAGATTGACTATTGTTATGGTTTTGTTACTATTATAAGAGATACAAGAGTATTTAAGTAATTTCTTTTATTTTGGATGGGTGCGGGGCAAATTTGCCCAAACCCACCCCGCCCGTAACTTAAAAAAGCGGGGAGAATATGCAACTACACCGATATCCAATAAATATGGTTTTTCCCTAATAACTGCGGGGCGGGTTCGGGGTGGTTCAGATTCAATTGACATGCCTAGTGGAGACATCGCTGCCACCATTCAGGAGGTTCTGCAATTGAGGAGTCTAGTTTCAATTATGAAAAATCGCGATGGAATGCCTTCTCAAGAAAATTAATGAGTATCCCATCTTAAAATCCTTTGAGCAACCTCTTTGATGGATACCTACAACGACATCAGAGACCTAGATGACCATTTGCAAGAGGTAAATACAATTTTAGATTTATGAGGTGTTAGAGGGCTAGTTAAGTGAAAATTATTTGTCCTCACACTTAAGAAAGCTGATATGAATTGGTTCAAAATTTTGAAGACCCGCTCAATACATTCATGATCGAAGTTGTGTAGTCAACTCACTTCACGACTTCAAGGAGGCAGCCAAAGTCTATCCAAAATCTTGTATTTATACAACAAAGCAAGAGAAAATCACTAAGGGCCTATATAGAAAGGTTCATCAAATACGTGATACTCGTCAAGGATGCCAATGACCGAAAGAAGATATACCTCTTGCAATAAGGTTTGAGTTGGGGAAGCTACTTTTCCAAAAGTGTCACACTAACGAAGTCGAAAAGCTTCAACCGTATGCTAGTAAAGGGCTCAAACTTACATACAGTATGAAGAATGCCTCAAGGCTAACAAGGTCATCTGTGACAATCAAGAAAGGGCCGCACAGAAGAAATGTGGATTAGAAAAGAGGAAAGAAAGGATATTGGGCAGAGAAAAAAGACATGTAGGGTCCTACCTCCCGATATAAGGATTACACATATCTAAATATAATCGAAGAGCGTACTTTGAAGGGATGTTTTAATGTCGAATTCCGAGAAAATGAAATAGAATTCCCCAAACCTTTGAGAGACATATTGTGTGCCACCAAGACAAAGTATTGCAAGCTTCATAAGAGTCAAGGGAGATGATGAGTGAAAAAATGTATAAAAAAAAAGTTGTTGTTCACTTGTTTTTAAATTGATAAAGAAAAAATAAATAAGGGTTTATGGTATACGGAGAAAACAAAACGGTATTAAAAAATTGATGTTTAACTAAAAATTTGAATTTGAGAGTCAATTATAAGTAAAAAAATTTAATAGTATTGTACGCCGTCTGCTAAAACGCCTACTTATAATTAATTATATATAAATTATAACTATTTAATTTTATTTATTTATCATCCCAAAAGGAAAAGTAAATATAAAATATAAATTATTTAAATTTGAAAAAAGAAAAATAATTTTTTATTAATTTGTATAACTAAAGAAAAATCTTGCTTCTATATATCCTTTATTAATGCAAAAAGAAAGTAAGAATAATAACGAGAAACGAGATTTGGGGCGGCTTGAGCAACTACCTTACATTTAAAAAAAAAACAAATTAGACATGGGCTGCAAAGACTTATAAGGCCCATTTATTTATTTAGTTTGAGGAAAGAACATGTTGGGTCAAGACCAAAGGGAGGCCCATGTTCTTTTCACCTCTAACCTGAGTGTGGTAGTTTTGCTTCCTTTTTTCTTTTCTTATTCCTGTTTTACAGCTTTCTTTTATCATCATCTCTTCTTTGACTGATTTTGCTATATATTGATTAGACTAGGATGGAAATTCTTGTAATATAGGTGTGTAATAAAAAAATTGAAATTTGGGATTTTGTGCAATAATTTTTTTTAAACATTATGCTCATTTATTATTAACCGTTACTTTAACGTTCATTTTTAATTGTTAGATTTGTAAAAAACATTTCTTTTTATTTATTTGTCGTTTTCAACTATAACTTCAGTTATTTATTGCAAAAGAAGAAATAGATAGAAGGAAATAACAAATGATCAAAGATGTTTTAAGAAAGTTAACAAACAAAAAGATGTTAAAAGAAAAAGAAAAATAATTTTATCAGTAGTATAAAAATTAACATGCAACAATATTTTGTGTCCGGATAATAAACGTAAAGCAACAATCTCAGTAGCAAAATAAAGAGTAAAATGGCTTACCACACTCACCAATACTTTTTGCATTTTGCTATCTTTTTAACCGTGTTTTTAGCTCCAATTTTTGCTCTAATATTTCCCGAATTTCCTTCCCCTCTTTTTTCTTTTATTTTAATACAGTTGAAATGGTGGTTAAGGAGAAGTTTATGCAAAAATGGCATGTTGAAAAACTAGGAATGACTTGCTCATAGTCAGATATAAACTTCTATAATGTTTATTTAGGTTAAAATTGTTTAAGAAATAAAAAATCCACTTTAATATTAATTAGGATAAATCAAACATTAATATTTTCTTTTGAAAACTTTTTCTTAACTGACTAAAATATGATTTTATTTTAAAAATAAAATAATTACAAAAACTCAAATCAAAATCAGTCCAACAAAAGATCTCATTTATTTATTTATTTATTTATATATTTTAATTTTAGTTTTTTTTAATAAATAAAAAATAGAACTATATTTTTAGACTAAAATAAAAAATAATAATAAAAAGCCCAATATATTTTTTTTATTTTGTTTTTGTGCACAATTAAATAAACAAACAAAATTAGTTGTCAATACGTACCCTGCAATCATAATTCAAAATGAAACAGATATTGCCTTATTGACACTTCCCTTTTTTGAAGAGAACAAGGACACAAGTAGACACATCAATGAGGAGGAAAAACATGGCCTAGTTTTTTAATTTTATTTTGTTTAGTGTTAGAGTGAGAATTAATAGAAAATAGTTTGGAGAATTTTAACTTTATTAATTTTATGCAATTTTTACCTTGTAGAAGAAAAGGCACTAAAAATTTGTTTGCCATAAGATATATTTTTGAACCTAGTATTGAATAAAAAAAATTAGGCCATAAGCAAACCCCTTGAGGCCTTCCCCTTAAGGTGGGTTTGGGGCGTCAAAAAAAATATAGAAACTAGTTAAATATTTGATTTGTCTCTTTATAAACTCGACAATTGAAATATTAAAATACAAATAGAAAAGATGACTATAATGAAATAATGACCCTGAAGTCATACATATTCTCTTTAGAAGCATTGAAGCTATTCACTACTCTTTTAATTAGTGCTTAATTCGAAATCCTCATTATCTATATGAAGATCATGCACTTATCGAATTGCAAATATAAGTCAAACACCTCCCTTTCATCCAATGATTCAAGCTCACTACTACCTCCACCATGTCGTTGGCTTGTGAACTAAGCTATGTACCAACCATGAGGATGCTTCCCTTTCATGACAACCCATAAAGTTGTTTCATTCATAATATCCCAAATATGATGCCTCCACAAAACATCACAACAACACCGCAAATTCATGTTTCTCACGAGCCAATACTATATTGACTGTATTCTCTCACTAAGAATTGTGCATTCCATATACTTTGCCACTCATAACTATGATTATGCTCCAACTTAGCACCATGAAAGTCGTTCTTCAGAAAATATTTAGCTTTGAGTAAGCGACTGATAAAGCCATCCGAATTTTTCAAAAATCTTCATCCATGTTTATCTAGCTTTGCTAGATTAAAAGCATGTAAATTTCTAAATTTCATCTCACCAACTTTCTTGTGCATGGAGAGCTTTTGCTAAGAAAGCCAATAAATCCCAAGAGACCGACATTATGACCTACCTCACCAGAATGAACTCATCATTCTCTCATGCTCCTCGGGCAAGAAAGAAGAGATATTACAAGAAAAACTGTTTTTAGCTTTCATATTTAGTGTCAGCCCCCGAATCTGACGCTAGTTAGCGTCGGTTAAGCGCACTTTAGTACATTAAACATTTCTTTTGTTTTTTCATTAATCATTAGCGTTGCATAGTCCGATGCTAAGTAAAATATGGCAGACGGTTTGTTATTTTTTATTTTATTCACCCTTTTAACATCGTTTGGTCCAACGCTACATTTTCTGATTTATAAAATTAAATATTTTACTTTTTTTTCAATAAAATTTCTTTATCTTTGTTTTTTCCTAACCCTCCTCCATCTCTTTTTCCTTCACTCTTTTTTCCTCTTTTTCCACACTCTCGTTCTCTCCTCTTTTCCCCTCTCGCCAAATTGCTCAAAACCCTATTTTCCAAATAATTGCTTCCACTCCCAAATTCGGCGTTCCAATTTTTTTTTTCCAAAGCCCTTATTTCCCAAGTCCCGCGTTCTGATTTGCATCCCCAAAATCTCAATCTCACCCAGCTATCTTTGCTCTCTCAATTTTACTTTTATCTCTTACTATCAAAGCCTCATTGTTCCTTCGTCGCGCTGCACAACTTGCTTTGAATTCGACCTTCGTTTGTTGGAATCTAAGGTACGATTTCCTTTTCGTTGTTAGGGTTTCGATTACATTGTTCCAAACAGTGCTGATTTTTAACATCGCCACTTATGTGAAATAGGAGGAGAATGATTGATTATAGTGATACTGAATGACGAGATACTTTTAGTTTTCAATGTACTGCATTTGTTTCAACTTCTTTTTCTTTTTCTGTTATTTATATTCCCTGTCTTTTTCTACCATTTATCTTTTTTTTTCTCTCCTACGATTTGGTATTTGAATTTGCATTCATTTATCAATTTGTGTTATCTTCTATCTATTTGTAGATCTTGAGCCATCCTTCTCATTTGAGTGAAGAAGATTCAAAGTTCACAGTTAGAATAGAGCTAGAAAATTGCTAAATATACTATAAACTCTACTTCTTTTGCTAACGTCGTCAGTTCCTACAACGGTTGTTTCTAACCTGCCTTCGCTTTTTGTGAATGAAAACACGCTCATTCTCTTATCCCTATCCCGCATTAACTTTCATATGTAGAATGAAAAGAACATAAGAAAATGGGGGGTTTGAATTGTGTTTTTGTAAAAACTTTTTACGTGGCTATAAAAGAAGGTAAAGTAAGTGAAGAAAAATAGAGCAGAGAAACACATCAATTTATCCTGGTTCACCACCAACATGGTAGCTAGTCCAGTCCCTTCAACCTAAAGGATTTAATCCACTAGTTTATCACTGAATCATAGTTTCACTTGAACACCTACTAGTCAGACTGATTGTGTTCAATCTTCTTAACCTTCTAGCTTAGTACAATCAAGTTGTTGAGGAAGGCAACCTATATTGAGCTAGGTTACAACAAAAAGATTTTGGGTTTTTTCTGAATTAGCTCTAACAAAAAGTGTTTACAAATGTTTGCTTTAGAAATTCTCTTAGCACTAATGTGAAAAAGAATGATATCATGAGTGCAGATGAACTTATCACTTGTTGTTAGTATGTTGTGTATCTTTCGTGTATTTCTTCGTTGAGGGAGGCACATCTTTTATAGAGTACGATTAGGGTTTCTAGAAGTCGTCCTGATTGCGAGAAATCAACATAATTCATTGAGTTTCGTATCGTATCTTTGTGGAATTTATTTGTTAGAGAAACTTTTCAGAAAAACTGATCTTGTATTGATTCAACGTATTTGTTTGAAACTATTGGGAAACATAGGGAATGATGATCAGAGTATGTCTTAAGATCTTCAGACAAGTAGCTGATTCATGATGTGTATCAGAGGATGCAAAAATTTCTTCATCTTCACAGCATTGACTTATTAGAGTATTGATTTTTTCATAGTGTTGACTTTTTTAAAGGATTAAAGTTTAGAGTTAGACGATCAGACGCTTGATGTGATTAGAAAAGGTAGAAGAATTCTTGTCACGCTTATCAGAGATAGAAACAGAAGAATTCTTGTCACGTTTGTGTACCAGAGACAAAGGCACAAGAATATAATCCACGTTGAGTTCATCAAAGGCAAATAAGTTGCGGCATTGCTTTGTGTTACCAGAGGAACTAGAACGCAACCTCGATTCACATATCAGACGTAGAGAAGAGAGGAGAAGTCGTGTTGTATCTTTGTCTTCATCTAGTTATTAGAGGATACACTGAAAGTCTATTAATCGAACATATGTATTCGAACATACGCACTTAAATTCAACATTAGAGCATGAAAATGTTCCCACAAACGATCTTGTTATCATTAAAACAAGTTAGGGGCATATTTCTTTAAATCAACTTGATTCCAACATCACCACTCTTTCATCCTTACCCTGCGTTAACCCTCAAATCCTTTTTTTCCCTAAAATCCTAAAACATCTCTAGCATGTACGAAGAAATCGAATCTCTCTCGCTTGCATGTTAACCAAATATCAGCCTCTCAAATCACATTGTTGTGCGTGCAAGATACAAACTCATTTTATCTTGTTGTTCCTTCACATTTTTCAGCTGCTACTTGGTTTCTCTTTCTTGTTCTCATGCCTGTCCTTGTCAATTTCAATGGTATGTTTGATTCATAACTTTTTCCTTCGATTTCATTTGCATTTAATTTTTTCTTCTTGCTTTGTGTTTGTGGTGTATCTTTTTTCCTTCAATTTCATTTGCATTTAGTTTTTTCTTCTTGCTTTGTGTTTGTGGTGTATGTTGTTAAATGTCAACTGTCTATTGTTTTTGTTTTTGTATGTTTGTATTGTTGATTCTTTAATTCATAGGTTTTCAATTTTGTGGTTTTGATAAATAATAGAAATTTAGTACATAACATAAAGAGTTTTATATTTTTTTATTTTTTTATGGATATTATTTATCTTGTTATATAGTTAGGATTATCACTGTAATCTTATAGCTTGTTGTTGCAATAAGAATCCTTAATATAAAAAAAAAATTGGATCTACTAATAATAGTGATGTATTTATAAACAATGAATATTTCTTTGTAAAATAGAACCAATTTCATGTGCAAGATTGCAAATCAATAGATATTGTGTTGTGTGTGATATATGAGATAGATAATAGCTTTTGTTCCTGTGGTATTTTATCTTATTATAATAATAACATAGATTGAAAAAATCACGTGTGTACTTGTTGCTGATTTAGATTTTGTGAATGAACTTTTCAGATGATGATGAAATGTATCATGGGGGTTCTATGGATTTGGGGGGGTTGTTTGTACACCATTAGCTCCAATATTGATCTATATTGTTCTCCTACGAAGTGAGCTCGAATTAGTGTGTTGTATACCTTTGGAGCTGTTGAGCATAAGCAAGATCGCATGCCTAGTGTTGAGATCCTTCCAAACAAATGCATGTTTGAGATATTCAAACGACTCCCAAATGGCTAAGAGAGAAGTTTCACTACACTGCCAATTCACGTTTTTTTATTCATTTCCCTGTTATACAATTATTGTGTTAATTACAAGTTGTTATAAAAAAATTGATGGCGATGTGCCTTTTGGTGTTTTACCATCCGGACCTTTAGATTCTTCACTAGTTGCATCTATCTATGCTAGATGCATGGCCGATACAAAGGTGTTTTAATCTTAGTAAGTGTAACACTATCTCAAATATTGATTAACATGGCTAATTTGAAAATTCCTTGCAACTAGCATTTGGCTTCTCATGATAGACATACTATTTGGAATGCATATACACTCTTAAGGTGATCATATTGTTGTTAATTATTTCAGATAACATGTATTATAATTTCGAGCTTGCAACTTAGGTCCGTCGTAGTCAAAACACAACTCTTTTGCAACATGTGCTTGATGTCATGTATCTTGTTCAATACTACTTGAGAAATACTATATATAGGACATTATCATTTTATTTGAGTTATATATGCTTTGCTTGAGTACTTATTCACTAACATGATTTAGGTTTGTATCATTCGATAAGATGACATCTCGAATGAGTTTGGACTTGCTAGATATCAGTACCTTGACATCTGTTTTATCTCCAGTAAACTCAACTAGACTTTTTTCGTTTAGGGTTTTCTTTATGTTTTCTTGGTAAGTTCACTTTGATATTTCTCTAATATTTCATTATTTTCTTAACTTTATCCCAACATCTATCTATTAGTATTTGCTGCTTTGAGTTAGGTTGGTTAAAATATCTATCTATAATATTTTATTCTTTTGTTAACTTAATGAACAGTGAGATGTCTTCTGTAAGTTGTCTACCACCAAGCGACTTGATCCATTGTCTCTAGCCCCGTCTCAGCCTCTCGTGTCGACTCAAATTGTAGCACCTGCTCATACTCTAAGGACGACCATTCACTGGACGAAGTTTGATCGTGTATTATACTTACTTTTTTGTAGTCATTGAATGAGAACTATGTATTTTGCGTGACTTTGTTATTTTGTAATTTCATACTATGTTTATATTTGGTAGTTTCAGAACAAATGTTACTTTACGGTGTATTTGTTATGTTGTTAATGCAATATGATTTTTGTGTAAAATTTAAGTGTTGTTATTGGTTTTGATTATTTTTAAATATTAATTATTTTATTAGGTGAAAAACATAATTGTGTAGGTGCAAAAAACACAAACAGTTGCAAATGTTGGTTTTAGCCTCGAACAAACTGACGCTATTATATTTATTGAGTTGACTTTCGTTTGTTGAAAATTTCTTTTAATTGACTTTAGCGACAATATTTCCAATGCTAGGTGTTTCGTAGACTACAATTGTTGGCTTTAGCGTCAGTAAGTCGACGCTATATATTCTTCCCAGTTAACGTGTCAATGGATTAATACTAGTTGTAGATGTGCTATTTTTAACTTTTGTGTCGACTTTGAGTAGGTTTGAATGATGCTAAGTTAGTGTCAGATGTCATTTGGGCGACGATAATATTTAACTTCGAGTGATTTAACCTTAGTCCGACATCGACGCTAAATCAGAGGTAACGCCGGCCTTTTGCTCTTTAGCGTGGGTTTTGGCCAACACAATTTTTTTTCTAATAGTAAGAGAAGGAAAACCTTAATTATAATGACAAACATAGTTAATTATGACTTTATTTTCCACTCTAGAAAGGTTCTTGCTATTCCATGAGTTAATTTTATGCCAAATTTTATCTTTGATTATTTGGAATGTGATATTCTTGCTCACAAATAAGTCTTATACTTGTATGTTCCGACCACTATTTGAACTCTTAAAAGAGCAATAATTACATCTGCATTACAAAAGATACGAAACGAAAAATGTATTATTAAAAAAAAAATTGAAGGATTGAAAGGAAAAAATTAACAAATAAATTAATACTATGATATCTTATACTTATAATTATAAAATAAGGATAAATATTTGTACATATAGTGTCAAAAAAAAAAAATGAAATTCGAATTGTTTAATCGATTTTCGTAAGAAGGAGACTAAAGAAATTCAATAAAAAATATTTTTATTTGATATTTTGAGAATGGTTTAACGTGAATATCCTAGAAATTTAAATAAAATTAAATTCAAATAATATCTAAACTTAATTTTATATTTTTTTAAATATTATTTCAATTGTCAACACTTAATTTTATCCGCTTTTTCTTAATATTCACAAAAAAATTAATAAAAATAATATTAGCTTGTTAATGCAAAAAGATATATGTTAGGCATTTTATTTACTACTATTTTGGCCTGATAATAACATGATAATTTAAAAAAATTAATTAATTTTTTTTTATTTTTATAAAACGAAATTAAATATAAAATTAGTCAATATGAGATTTTTTGGAGTAGATTAAATATGAATAATTTCTATTTAATATGATTTTTTGGAATTTGAGGAAAGTTTTTAAAAGAAAATAAAACTTGAGGATTCAACTTAATTAATTATAATGGTAGACATTTATTTTTAAAATTACTTAACCCTAATTTAATAATATAAATAAGAGTGTTATTAGAGTCTTACAGATGAGGATGAAGGGAGAGGAGATTAAAAAATGGAGACTGAGTTTAGATGCTTGAATCTGCCTACCAGAAAACCATTGCTGGTTATCTGTTGTGTCATTCTTACACAACCTTCTCCATAATCACCAATTAAAAAAAAAAACAAATTGGACTCAAAGATAGAAAGGGAGGCAAAATAATCTTGCAAATTTGGTATGTAAATTTTGTTTCTCTAAACAAACTAGTATAATAATTTTGTTGTTTATTATCTTTGTTGTTTTTCATGTATCCTTTTTTATGAACCATTGGCTTAGTTTTTATTTATTGTTTTCATGTTAAAATTGTTCATATAACAACACTATTTACAATATTTTTTATAATACTATCATGTTTGCCATTTTGTATATATAATGTTATAATTTTAACAAAATTCATTTTTATATTTTAAATATAGAATAAAATATTGAATTGAAAACCCGCGTTCTTCAACAATGAGTGTTATGTGAAAATTTGTAAACCTCACACAAACACTCATTTATAGTTCTACTTGTTAAAGTAAACTTAAAAACACAGAAAAATAAGATTAAAAAAAGGATAAAAGATGAGCACAACATATTGATATCTTTTTCTTTGTATTGAACTCGTCCATTGTTGGATCAACTAATTGTTTTTCAGTACGTCGTTTGGTATTAGTTTCTCGTGACGGTCGCACAAATAAAAACGAAATTAAAATTAATTAAAATTAAATTTAAAATTAACCAACACATATTTTATACCAAGAACTATGTGTGTTTTGATTTTCCCACTATATCTAAGGATAAAAAAAGGCACATTATGGTCTTGTTTGGATTCAAAAAGTCAAAGGGACATTATGGTCTTGTTTGGATTCAAAAAGTCAAAGGCACATAAGAACAAATAATTCCCTAACATCGAAGCAATCCACGGCCGATTGGGATAAAGAAATCATGATACATGTGTAACTTCTAGAGACCAAAATGTTGCAGGAATAGCCTTATTATTATTATGGTTGATTTATATACATGCATACTTGACAGCGTTAATTAAGAGGAGTAGATCTTTGTTGTCTCTTTCTGGATATGGGAATCAGTAGCACTGTTTCTCAAATAATAACACTGTTTTATTTGTTTTCTACAATTGTTGACTTTTATTTTATGATGAAAAAGTGTATTTCCTAAAGTGATATATAGAAGCATTTGATACTCCATCCATTTTATTTCAATTATCTGATTTTGATTTTAATTCTAACGCTTTTAAGAAAATAATTACTTTTGTTTTTTTTAATGACTAATGAGTGTCATTTACTCAAAAAGATTTTTATTAATTATAGTTAATTTAAAAGTTTGATATGTTGAAATACAATAAATAAATGTATATTAGTAGAAAATAATAATTAATGTTATATTAGTATTGTAAAATGATAAATAAGTTGAGACGGATAAAAATTACAAATGAGACATTTAAAATTAGACGGAGGAAATAACAATTAGAGTTGATTTAAGTAATAGAAAATTCATTCACCTTAAATTCGTAATAAGGAGTTTAAAATTCTGACTTTTGTGTATTTTAAAAAATTGAGTGGAGGAGAGAACAAATCTTATACTAAATCTTAGTAAAAAAAGATATGTATTATCAATGTAAAATAGTTTTACATTGATATCTACTAAAAATTATGTAATTCGTTAAATCACTTCATTTCACTTCACTTTAATAATATGATATGAAAAAATAAAAATAAATAACTCTCTATAATGAAAATCAAAAGTTTAATGGTATGCAATGATTATCTAAATAGTTTTACACCGTCAATGACTATCTAAATAGTTTTACACCGTCACTAAAGAGAACTTATGACGTTATTATATTAACCTATTTTGTAATTGCTTTTAAAAGTCATTATCTCATTTTTTATTGGATATTAATGTATAATTAATTTACATTGACAATATTTTCTTTTTTCTCTAAAAGTCAAACGTCAAAATTCCTAGTGGCTTTGATACCATTTGTTGGAAAGTCCGGAGGAGTTTAATAGTATCCCTAAGATACATTAAGACCACATCTCCGCCAGAAATCTTAAGACATTAAATATATAAGTCACTTATCTTATATATTCAACATTTTTCATTTATAATCAATGTAGGACTAACTACTCACACTTAAACTCTACCACACCACCACTTCCATTTTAATAATAGTGCCACATTAAATGCTTCCACAATTTTTATTCCAAGACCTCATTGCTCCTTTAATAAGCACAAATTATGCCATCTCACCCAACTAAATTTTCTCTTTTTCTCACATCCTATCCATATAATTTCTTTGAATTGCGTTATCCCTTTTAGAGATCTTGTAGAAGAATAGAAAGTATAGAAGTAGACTTCCAAGCACCAATTTAAATAAAGTGGCTCTTCCATTAATTGAAATATGTTTGCCATTCCAATTAGATAATTTTTTTCTCATAGAATCAAGAAAATAATTCCATGTTTAGGTAGCTTGGATTTGCCCCAACTGAAAGACCCCAAAAATATGAAAGATGTGCCTCCAACAACACGTGATATTAAAGAAGAAACATCATTGACAGAATTTTCTTTGTAAATTGATTCCAAAATGCTAATCAGAAATACATGCCTCCAAATTCATCAATTAGAAATATAAAACAAGTCCAACAGTAAATAACAGATAACTTTGATATCTTCACTGGACTAATGTAATTTAACTATATTATTAGTCATATCCAATATAACTTTCAAATATAAAGAGCCTAAAACTATATAAAAATAATTATGGTCATTAAACTTTTGTTTGAAAAAATGTTAATTAACCTTCATGGTTAATCATAAACTAGTAATAGGTGATACAATTTGTGTGTACTTAATTGATGTAATTCGGTTTTACAAAAATAAAAAGAGATTTAATAACAAATTGATTATCTGAAAGTTAATCTCTTATATTCTGAACTTTAATATTTCTCTTGTCGGAGATCATTCTTATTGATACCTATTTTTCTTTCATTCATGAATTTGTGATCTTAAAAGTTTTTTTTTTGTTGAGATTCATGCTCCCAATGCTCCTCGAATTAAGGAGATTATTTAGAACCCTCCGATCATTTCTGATGGGGATAAACACAATAACGAGTAATATACGCGGCGAATATAATATTCCTCCAACTTGCAAGAGTCCGTGAGGAGCAACAACAAATATATATGCCAATAAATTGATCAAAATAAAAGAGCGTAAAGAACACTGATATTTTAATGTGGAGAACCCCTCAATGCAAAGGTAAAAACCACAAGTCGTCTATACAAAAGAAATAGCTCTACTATAATCAAATAAGGGTACAAGAGAGTCTCAAAATGATACACAAATTGTGCCTACAACCAGGCAAAATAAGAAAGCACTAAAGCTTACAAATGAAAAGCAAGAAGAAAAAAAACACTCAAAAAACCTGCTGCTGTGCAAGCACTATTCCTCCCTCTCCATAGGTCGTTTCGCTGATCCGACCGTTGAAAATGAAGACCTCAATGTTGAAAATCGGCTGTACAAATATCAGCTCGATCCAACGGTTATTGAATGTGAAATTGATGATTTTCTGAGACTGATTTGACAAAATCGGGAATAGGGTTTACTCTTCTCTATTCTCGTTTGGTGACTGCCTTTCTTTCAAAATAGTCTCTTTCTTACAACCATAATCAAAACCTTCTACACTTAAATAAGTGAGACACATGAACTACAATATTTGGACATTTTTCCACATAGGAAGGAGGCCCAACCGCCAAACCGGCGATATCACACTAAATTTCAAACTTCCCTCTTGGTAATGCTTTAGTCATCATATTAGAACCATTATAATCAGTATGAACTTTAGCCAACTCCAACAACTTAGCTTCCAAAACATAACGTATCCAATAATACCTCACATCAATGTGTTTGGACCTACTATGAAATGTCGAATAGCACTTTAACTATCAACAAATAATACATATTTGTCTTGAATAAACTCAAGCTCATGCAAGAATTTCTTCAACCAAATCAACTTTTTGTATGCTTCAGTATTGGCAATGAACTTTGCCTCAGTTGTAGACAATGCTACACATATTTGTAATTTGGACTGCCAAGCCATAACTCCCTTTGCAAATTTAATCATATAGCCAGAAATGGACTTCCTCGAGTCAATATCTTCAGCCATATCTGAGTCGAAGTACCCTGCCAAAATAGGTTTTTCACCTCCAAAACAAAGCCTCATACATTTAGTACCACGAAGATACCTCAAAATCCATTTTACAGCATTCCAATGCTCTCTATTTAGATTTGACAAAAATCTACTGACTATACCAACAATATGTGCAATATCTGGTCTTGTACACACCATTGCATACATCAAACTACAGACAACAGACGCATAAGGAACTTGTTCCATGTCTCTTTTCTCATCTTCACTGGAAGGACATTGTTTAGAACTCAACTTCAAATGATTAGTGAGATGAGTACTTGCTTCCTTAGAGTTTTCCATCTAAAACCTTTGCAACACTCTTTCAATATAGTTTTCTTGTGACATGTAAAGTTTGTTCTCCTTTCTGTCACGCACGATTCTTATGCCAAGAATCAGTTTAGCTGCTCCCATGTCTTTCATGGCAAATGACTCGCCCAACAGCTTCTTTAACATGTCAATCTTGGAAATATTTTTCCCAACAATAAGTATGTAATCAACATATAATAAGAGGATAATGAAATCACCGTTAGAAAATTTTCTAACAAATACACAATGGTCAAAAGTAGACTTCATGTATCCTTAGTCACACATAATAGACTCAAACTTTTTTGTACCATTGCCTTGGAGTTTGCTTCAAATCGTATAGACTCTTTTTCAGTCTACACACATAGTCTTCCTTGCCTTCAACAAGAAAACCATCAGGTTGCTTCATGTAAATCTCTTCCTCCAAATCACCATGAAGGAAAGTCGTTTTTACATCCATTTGCTCTACTTCTAAGTCAAGAGTAGCTGTCAAACTCAACACAGTTCTAATTGATGACATTTTTATCAAAGGTGAGAAAATCTCATTAAAATCAACACCTTTTCTTTGACAGAAATCTTTCATCACTAATTTGGCTTTATACTTTGGAGACTTTGAGCTACTCTCAAGCTTCATTCTATAGATCCACATGTTTTCCAAAGCCGTTTTTCCTTTTGTCAATTTCACCAAATCATAAGTGTGATTATCATGTAAAGATTTTATCTCATCAGTCAAAAACACTCAAGTTCCCCTTCATCATTCAAATTCACATACTCGTTATAAACATACCTTGTAGATGGCTCTATCTACCTCTTAGACCTCCTGAGTTGGGTGTGAGATGATTCAGAAGCATCACTAAGATTTTCATCGGGTGACAACTCATGATCTTCACATGTTAGAATATTTACCTCATCTCTAAGCTAATGATCATCAATACAATCATATGGCTCATCATTATGAACATTACCATCAATAGTATCCAAATCAGGAATATGTGACTCATTTGGATCACCATCAGCCAATATGTTATCTCTCTCAGGTGTAGTCTTCTCCACCTTATCATTGTCTTCAATACTTTGGTATTAAATGAACACTACATCACAACTTCTAATAACCTTTTTCTTTATAGGATCATACAACTTGTAGTCAAATTCATCCTCACCATAACCAATAAAGATACACTGCTTTGACTTTGCATTCAACTTGAATCTTTCATCTTTCAGAAGATGCACAAAAGCCTTGAAACCAAAGACTCTCAAATGATCATACTTGACATTCTTGTCAAACAATACCTTGTCTGGTACATCACTATTCAAAGTGTAAGTAGTAGTAAAATTAATACCATGCACCGCCGTGTACAGTGCCTCACCCTAATAATGTTTAGGCAACTTAACTTCATAGAGTATACACCTCACTCTCTCAACAAGTGTTCGATTCATCCTATCTGCTAAACCATTTAGTTGAGGAGTTTTAGGAGGATTCTTTTCATGTGCTATACCCTGCTGTTTGCAATAGACATCAAAGGGTCCACAAAACTCACCACCATTGTTAGTACGAACATGTTTCAGCTTCTTGCATGTCTGCCTCTCAACCAAAGCATGGAATTGTTTGAACTTCTCCAACACTTGGTCTTTTATCTTCAAAGCATAAACTCATAGTTTCATGGAACAATCATCAATAAAAGTAACAAAATAAAGTACACCACTAAAAGATTTTACCTTTAAAGGGTCACAAACGTCAGAATGCACCAACTGAAGCAACTTTGACTTTCTAAAGGGAGGATGCCTTTTGAAGGATACTCTAGTTTGTTTACTAATCATGCAACGAGAGCATCCTTTATGGCTAAATAATTTAACCCTTTTTCACTTATATGATTAAGCCTTCGATGCAACAAAGATGCTTCTATATCCACGACATTCACACTGTCTTTAGCAACCAAATCTTTTGTCCAATACAGTTTACTAAATTTCTCCATTTTAGTCACAACCAAGTTACCTTTGCTGAGTTTCCACTTTCCAGAAGCAAAATCATTATTAAAACCACTATCATCAAGCATATGCATAAAGATCCAATTGAAGCGAACATCGGAGCATGTTTGACTCCTTTAAGCAACAATTTCATTCCCATGTTGGTTTGTAAGCATACATCACCAACACCAATTACCTTAGATACACAATCATTACCCATCTTCAAAACTCCAAAGTCACCTGAAGTATAAGATGTGAAGAATTCCTTCCTCGGTGTAACATGTAGTGTAGCACCACTATCAATTATCCACATGCTCTCATCAGATACAAGATTAACTGACTCATGGTCACGAAGACTAACAAGATCATCATTATTAGCAGAAGTAACACATGCAGTCATCATCACTATCATCATCACGACCTATTTGCTTCTGCTTACCCTTTTTCCCTTTATTCTCCTTTTTCCGTAGAAAACATTTTTCTGTATGTGTCATGTTCTATGACAATAACAACACTCCATATTTTTGTATCTATACTTGCTTCTGCTATTTTCTCTACCACCATTTGGTTCCTTTTTATGATTTCTCCCTCTATTTTTAGTGATAGGAACTTCAGATTGAGATGAAGAACCATGTGCTTTCCTTCTCATCTCCTCATTCAAAACACCACCCTTATCCGTTTCCAAAGAAACAACACATTTAGGAGCTGAACTTGTTATAGAAACTCGAAATGTCTCTCAAGACTCTGGTAAAGATAAAAATAGAAATAGTCCCAAAGCTCATCATCAAACTTGATACCCATTCCTGACATCTAATCAAGGATCCCTTGAAATTCACTCAAATGGTTCAAAATAGTCGTTCCCTTCTTATACTTCAAACTTATGAAACTATTCAGTAATAACAATTTATTATTCCCTGATTTAGAGGCAAGCAAATTATGTATCTTCTCCCACATAGTTTTTGCATTTGTCTCATTAACAATATGATTATAAACATTATCTTCTACATATTGCCTAACAAAACCACATACTTTTTTATGTTCAAAATCCCATTCTTCTGTAGATTTATCATCCAACCTTTTAGAACTAAAAATAGAAAGATGCATTTTTTCACGAATAACAAATCTTTCATATTTCCCTTCCACAAATGGTAATTAGTCTCATTCAAGTATACCATCTTTATATTCATATTTTCCTCCATCGTTCAAGCAAGTCAAATAACCCTCTAACCAAGAGCTGTAATACCACTCTGATGGGATAAACATTGAAATACAATAACAAGTAATACATAGTGGATATAATATTCCCCTAACTTGCAAGAACCCGTGAGGAGCAACAACATATATATATGGCAGCAAATTGATCAAAATAAAACAGCGTAAAGAAATAGCTCCACTATAATCAAATAAGGATACAAGAGAGTCTCAAAATAATGCACAAATTGTGCCTACAACCATCCAAAATAAGAAAGCACTAAAACTTACAAATGAAAAGCAAGAAGAAGAAAAACACTCAAAAAACCTGATGTTGTGCGAGCACTATTCCTCCCTCTTTAGTCGTCGTTTCCGTTGTCGGAAATCATTCTACTGATACCTATTTTTCTTTTATTCATGAATTTGTGATCCTAAAAGTTTTTTAGTTGAGATTCATGCTCCCAATGCTCGTCGAATTAAGGAGATTATTTAGAACCCTCCTATCATTTCTTGGATCAAATGCAATATAGACAGTACAACGAAATGTTGTCCTAGATCCACTGCTTGTGGTGGCATATTTAGTCATAGTAATGCTATTGTTGAGGGTTGTTTTGCTCAAAACTTAAACATCACCTTTTTTTTTTCATGTTGAACTCATTGGGGGCTATGCATGCAATTGAGAAAACTTTTAAAAAGGGTTGAATATATAGTGACTCTTGGTTTAAAATCACAAGATTGTTTCTTTGAGGTTAAGAATCAGGCGGCTGAATTATGTTGAGATAATTAAAAATATGCGCTTTTTATTTCTCATATCTTTAGAGAAGACAATCGTGATACAAAATTGCTTCCCTAGGTTAGGAGTGTAACAGGTCAATTTGGTTCGATTTTTAGGAGAAAATAAATCTAAACCAATAAAAAATAATAGGTTTGATTTGGTTTGGTTTTGATAATATTTGCTCACGGATTCTGAACCAAACTAAACCGATGAAAAATGGATTGATTTGGTTTGGTTCGACCGGGTTGATTTTTAAAAATTTATTTTAAAAATTTAAAATAAATTAACTTTTATTCAAACACTATAGACTTTTTATACAGTTAAAATAAGTATATAAGCTACAAAGAAAAAAGATAATATGTAATTATAAAAAATATATGAATGCAACATCTTTTTTTAAAGATAAATATACTATATATTGTGAAATAAAAGATATAATAGTAAAATATAATGGTTTGGTTGAGGTTTTAGGTGATATGTTTGGAATAGTGTAAAACTGAAACTCAAACCAATAGATATTGAACTTGATTGGTTTGGCTTAGTTTGGTTTAGACTCAAACAAGGAAAAAATCGAACCAATTTAATTGGTTTGGATCTTCGGGTTCATGGGATCAATTGTTTGGTTCTTACACCCATATCCTAGGTCTTTAGCATAATGACTTTGTTTGGTGGATACTATAGCTTCTTGTCTTTCAGAATCTTATAACCATAATATATAGGTTAGGGCTTATTGATTATTGTTTTTGCTGACGCTTTTCAAGGGATTAAACTTTTGTTTGCTCTACACTCTTTTACCCTTTACCAAAATTTTTTCCTTTTGTAAATTTTTGGTAAGAATTTTAATGAGACAAATGTGGTTTATGCCCTTGGCTCTCTACGTTGGGTTTTGACATAGTCCCCCAAATTTTTGTATTTTCTCATTTTTCTTATTGAATAAATTTTTAGGACACTGCAAATGATAAGTGATTGTCTTGAGGTGCCAACTTAGTTTTGATGTCTTAACGATCAGGTGATGCTTTTGTACTTTATTTCTTTGTCAAAAAAATTTGTGTGTGTAAGAATTTTCAAAACCATTAACAAATTTAAATTAAACTAAAGAATTTTCATAACCATTAACTATATTTGGATCCATTTTTTCATGTTGATGAAATGAAAGAATACCAAGAAAAACACTAAGTTCTGAATTTCAGAGAAATAACTCTTCTTAGGATATTGTTAATTTGGTCCGTGGTCGATTTTACTAAACATTTATGTATTTATTATGTATGAATTAAAGCATAACTATTAATGCAAACTTTCACTGCCTTTAGTGTTCATATTTTAAAATTGGTCCAAAAGTTGCTACTAATTTTAATCACCCATAAACTTAGCATAAGGTTTTGCTACTTTTAATTATCCCCCTTACTATATATAATTTCTTTAACAGCTATGCCTGGAAAATACATATATTTGCTTTCACACCTATATTTTCCTATGTACATAGTTATGTAAATTGAGAACCCACGTCCTCGTTAAATTGGTAATTAAAAGAACATTAATATAAAGAAATTTGAGTTCAAACTTAAAGATTATCTACTTCTCTACCTATAATGTGTGCAAGTCTAACTAGTTCACAAAAAAAAAA
>JBBPBP010000003.1:10739550-10766184 GCA_037974735.1 Cicer chorassanicum
AAAAAAAAACCACGTACTCACACTATACATCATATTTTTAATAAATCTTACCCTTTCGTTGACACACACAATAATCAACTTATTTAACCATTTTATATTGATTAAGAAAAATATATATATAAAAAGGAGAGAATAAAATTTTTATTAAATATTCTTATCAAATATTGATGTACTCCTTCAAAATGATAAACAAAAATAATATCTAAAAAGTTGATGTATCTAGTTAAAAATTCAAACAAAATACATTAACTTTTTAGATACGTTTTTGTTAATATTTTATTTCAGAATAGTATTTGCTATTACTATAAATATAAAGTGAAAATGATTTAATTAAAAGTGATAAATATAACATTAATTAAAAAAAATTAAAAATATATAATATAATATCACCTTATAGTGTCAAATAATCTTCTAAGATTTCGGTTTTAATTATAGGACAAAGCTCCAATATAACATTCTTAATATTACTTTTATTAAGAAGAATCATACTTTAGTAAGTAACCTACCGCTTCATCTATAGTAGCAAATAATGCAAACTCACCTACCATGATAAATATTTGTTCTTAAAATAAGCTACAAAGGTCAAAGAGCATCTTAAAAATATTTCAAAGTATATATGAAAAATAATTCTTTAAGGTTGACTCTTGCCTTGGTTGAAATGGCGTTGTCAAGTAACTTTTGTCCATTGTGATGCATCTATCCCATCACATAACAAGACAACATAAACATTTAAAAGAAAACAGAGACTAGTACTACAAAATGTTTTCAAAATGTCAACGCCTCCCTCCATAATGTCTCACCACCATATCTATTTGTATGGATTTCAACATTTTTCAATTCCAAAAACTAATCTGAAACCATAGCCATATATCAAATTCACCAAAATCTTGTAAAAAAAATATGAATACTAGAAATTACAAGTAACAATAAAACTTACTAATTAAGTTTTTAAATAATTGTCGTGAAAATACTAAAAATCTTGATGCTACACTCAAAGTCTTAAAAAAATCTAAAGTCACAATTTAAATATTAACATCAAATTTTTTTATGTGTATATGACTTCTCTACGATTGCAAATAAACTTAGCTGAATTTGACTATAATTGTCTAAAATTTCAAAAATCAAGATCCACAACCACTGCTTAAAATCTTTATCTAGTCCAAGCTATTGCAGAATTTTTTTTACGATTATCAAATTTCCACTTGTTCCACTTGCCTGTTTACAACCAAAAAAAGAAAAAGAAAAAGAAAAAAAGAAACATGCAATTCAATGCTTAGATTCCACATAGTAAATTGTATGAAAGAATAGTAGAAAGGCCCCATCAAATTATGATGAGGTAGTGAAAAATGACACATTTTTGAAGTTAGCCGACAAAATTACAACATTGTTTGGAATAGAAAAATCTCCAAAGAAAGTCAAATTATAATACATACAAAAAAAACATAACCACATTATTTTGCATAATTTTTTATAAAAAAATAATTATTATTATTTTGCTTACTTTTTAAAGTCAAGATGGAGGAAACACGTATTACATCACAACCACCACCTCATCTATCTGCTCCACTCTTTCAATTCTCATTACTCTTATTATTATCTTCACTACTTCACTTAAAATTCTACCTTCAATTTTATACTATAAGATCTTATTGCTCTTAAAGGCTTAATAAATATGATTGAGTCAGCTATATCAAACACAATGATGGAGAAAGTAATTGCTTCTAATTGGTCAGAAGGGTCAGAAAAAGATGAACTTTTAAGAGAGCTTTTTGATGATGAGTCTCCTTTACTTATGTTACAAGAGGAGACACTAACTAACATAAGTGATTCTTCAAAAGAACAAGCTTTTAATAAGTTCATTTCAAATATTTATTCAGGTCCTACCATTTTAGATATTGAAAATGCTTTGTCAGTTACTAACCATAGAGAACACTTTCCACAGCTTTCATCGACAAGGTAAGAATACTTCAAACATTTTTTTGTAAATTACTATATGACAATTTTTTTAGTGTAAATTGCGGTTGTACTCGCGATTGCGATTATACAACGTACTTTTATATCATAGTAAAATATAGTAATATAACATTTGAGGTCGCAGTTGCGGTTACAGATCACAATTTAGAGCTATCAGCGTTAGTTGCATGAATTGAATACCTAATAATTTGATGTGTGTAATTAATTTGTGTTTGATTTCAGAGTTTCCATATTGGAAAGGAGTTGGAGTAAGATTGAGAATAAGTACACATTGAAAATCAAATGCTTTGGCAATGGGATGGGTGATGATGGATATAAGTGGAGGAAGTATGGACAGAAATCAATTAAGAATAGCCCAAATCCTAGGTAAAGAAACTCTTCACTTTTTTTTATATCTCTGTTTTTTCACATTTGCTTGTGAAAAAAATTCAGAGATTTCATTAAATAAATCTTGTTAATGGATATGTTTAGTACTTTGGCAAATCTTTCCTTCTGATTCTGAAACCAAGATCTTTCAGTGTGCACTTCAATATAAATACAACTTATTATTTACATGAAAAATTAATAGTACCTAGAAATTTAAAATTAAAACTTAGAACTTATCCTCACGTCATAAACTAAATTTTGTAAAAGGTATGAAATTAATTATTTTTATTTATTATAAAGACTATAAAGTGGAGATGTATGTGTACCTAACGATAAATTAGTGCGAATGAGTGGTCTATTTTGTATATCCTTAAAAATAAGAATGCAGAGTTTACCAATGAGATATATGTACAAAATAAGATAAAATATATATATCATAGAGTGATTGGTTAAGAAATTTATTTCTATTTTCTTTTTAACTATTTCTCTATGTTTGGGTAGTCGGACTGGACAATGAAACTATAGAGACATCAATTCCAGATTCAAAGATTCAATCGAAGATAAACTGAGGTCGAATTTATGATGATAAATTATTATTTATTTTTTTAATTTTTAAATAAATATTGAACAAAAAATATTATAAAATTCAGAATAAGATAATTTGGTAGGTGAACTTCAGTTAAATACGTCATAATTCATAATATATTACAATATTCATTTACAACTACAACAATAATATTTATTTACAAAATAGAATTAATATTTTATCATCTCTCATGTGAAACTATTCTAGTACCAATTATCTCTGCTATATGTATGTTTATATTATAGAATTTTATCATTTACTTTGAAATGACCCCAAAAAAACTGAAAAGAAATTCTGCACAAGAAAAAAAATCAAATAAAAAGTAAAAAATGTTGTTTTGGACTTGTTTTTTTTTTTAAAAAAAAAGTGTTTATATTTTCTAAATTGTTTCGAACTGGTTAACCACTAATTTTTTCAAGTTATTCTAATTTAGACCAGTTTTAACGATTTTCGCTCAGTTTATTGTTTAAATGATTGAGAGTTAATAAGGCCAAATGACATGTCGATTTCTAGTTCAAACAGTTGAACCACTGACTTGAGTCCAATTTTTAGAACATTATTATTTTCTATACAAAAAGTGAAAACAATGAACCAAATATGCCCTTAATTAACTTGAGTTGATAACTTTTGCATTACAAAATGAGTTAATACTATCTTCTTCCTTAAATATAAGATTCTCTTGAGAAATTTATGTGTCTTTTTATAAAACGTTTTTTTTTTTAATTTTCAACTTTATTAATTATTTCTTTAATAATCTATCCCAAATTAATTTACATGTTTTTCTGCAATCAGTAATAAATATTATAGTAAAAATATTAATTAATTCTCTTTTTTGTTAGATAAAATTGTAAAAACAATATTAATTGTCAACAAATTTAATATTACTATTAATTTTTTTAATATTTACGATTTGATTAAAGAGATCCTATATATAAAGGAAGTGTATTGTTTACACAAAATTTGACTTTATTTTATTACTTTTTTTCTTTTTCTCCTAGTCATATCATATCAGCAATTAAGTGATATATGATGCAATAATAGAGTGTTAAGCTTTTTTTGTTGTTGTTAAAATAACACCACTCTACAAAATTTTGATGCCTTTGAATAAATAGGAGTTACTATAGGTGCACCAACCCAAGGTGTGGTGCCAAGAAGCAAGTTGAAAGATCCAATGAGGACCCTGACACTCTTATAATCACTTATGAAGGCCTCCATCTTCACTTTGCTTATCCTTATTTCCTAGTGGGCCAATCACAACAATCTCATTCCCATCCACCAATCAAGAAGTCCAAGCCCACCTCTTTACAAGGCCAAGCCCAATACCAAAAAGCAAATCATGAAGCCCAAGCTAGTGCCTCTTCGGGACTCATATCACCCACTTTATTGGGCTCTACACAAGATACGGCCCAAGAAAATTTGGGCTCACAAGGGTTGCTCGAAGACATGGTGCCATTCATTGTTAGGAACCCAACAAACAATACCGATATTGATGATTTCTCAAAATTCTCATTTTCCTCACAAATATGTACCACTTCTACTTCCGCCTCTTGCTATACCGTTGGCTTAAATTCTAGCATTTAGATAATAAATATGTATAGGTAAATATTTGAAATTCAAAGATCAATAAATTATGGGGGGTTGTTACAATTTTTATGTTAATTTAATAATATATCATGTAATAATAGTATAGTATACTTTATCAAAAAAAAAATGGTTTGTATTTCACGTGATTGAAGGAAAGGATAGGTTATCTATTTTACTATTTAATTTTTAGAGTTAGATATATTTTGCGCCCATGTAAAGTGAATGAATTTGTCTTCACTTTTTATCACTCCAAAATTGTTGTTTTAGACTCTTAGTCTACACATTCATGTAATCTCTATTAACTATTTATATATCTTATGATAAATCTACAAATATTTCAAATGGAATAGCATATCTTTTAAAGCGAAAAATTCATTATTTTTATAGAGTATGAAGTACTATCTTATAGAAGTTTGGATCATTTCAATAAAAAAGATTCAAATTTGTGTTATAATCATCTACGTAATGGATTTTGAAAGCTCACATTAATTCGCCTAAAAGATTTTGTAGAAAATGTGTAGATTTTAAAAGACTATGTAATGGATTTGTAGCACAAGATTTCAAAATATTTTATGAATTTATAATATTGAATGACAAAATATAATAAAGTTTGAATAAATAAAAACAAAACTAATACAATTTTTAAAATCTTTCAACAACAAAATAGTTTCGAGTTTCATGTCGTTCTAGGTAACATTTATCCACATATATGTAGCTATAATAATGCTCCATAAATTAGCATATTCGGGTTCCTGCTCTTGAGTTTGAACATTAGATTTATAATTATGGTCTTCGTTAATTGATAATATCGGAGATGAAGATACATTTATAGGTTCAACTGAAAATTCATCTGAACGACATTCTTTGCGAATGAAGTTCTGAAGTGTTGCACATGTCAATATAAGTTTTGCTTGTGTCTTAAATAAAAATGGAGGCACTAGCTTAAAGATTATTAATCGTGATTTAAATATATCAAATATACTCTCGATGACATTTCTTAAAAGCGCATGTCAGAAATTGAACAGTTCTTTTTCATTTTATGGATCATTATTATGACCTGCAAAATCTTGTAGATAATATCTCACACCTCGAAATAGAGCTAAAAATTTGCGTTGATTAGACATGCTAATTAAGGATGAGAAGGGTATCTTCGTTTCAGGTGACTGACGATGACGGCTAAGGCTCTTGCATTCCGAAACAGACTACTATTTGCAAGAGAATGCTCGAAACTCGTGAATATTTTAATAGATGTGAGATTGAATTTATGATGCACAAAGAAAATGAGACGGCCCATCGTATAGCTAATGGCAATGTCAAACCATAATAATACTCTTAATTATGTTTGGGTGAAATCCCTTGAGATTGTATCTTAACTTGTATTTGACGTTTCTCACAATTAATAAATGGTTTGATTTTATTGTTAAAAAAAAAGTGGATTTTAAAATTGATGTAATTTAAAAAATTAATGATTCACTATTTTTTTTCTTATTAAACGCACACACATGCACAGACGCGGACACATACACGCACAAGCGCATATATATATGAAGAAGAAAGAGGTGTAAATGCATTACTGAACTAACGGGAGAATGAAAAAATGTATGCGAGAGAGGAAAATATGGAGAAGTTGGGAGAGTTTGAGGATTAGGGAATCGAGGTAGATTTGCGAGATGAGTTGAATCGGGTCATAGAAGAAAGAGTCGTTTAAGTCTGATTTGAATTGTTTGCTATTGAAGAGTTGAGTGTTATTGAAAATTGAAAATATGAGAGAGGGGAGGAGAGGGAGAGAAAGAGCGGGAGGAGAGAGGGGAGAGAGAGAGTAAATGAAAGAAAAAAAAATGAGAATCCATGTAGATCTCATATTGTAGGGAAATACTTTTTCCTACTAAAAATTCACTAAAAAGTCTATCAAAATCCCATTAAATCAATTTTTAAAAAAAATTCATAAAATAAAAGAATTTGAATACCACAATTCTTTTAATAAGTTGTAAAAAGTCTTAATTGAATAATACTAAATTTCTATATTTTGTTTAAAAAATTCAAATACTTCTAATTAAATATGTCAAGACTTATTTTTATTGCATTAAAATCTTGATTGAATATCTCAAGATTTTTCCGTTACAAAAAATAATTTAAAATTCTCTCAAATCTTAATTCAATACCCCTTAAATTTGCATGTGACTATCGATATATGTTCAATTTAAATTCTTCTTATATTCCCTTAATCCCTCACGTGACCACATATACCTGGTGACTCAACAGCACAACGCTAGTGATACTTGCCCTCTTTGTTTTTCTTTAGTTTTTGCCTTGAGTTAGAGTGAATTGATTGAAAATTAAACCTGCAAAAAATTGAAACTCCTAAACCCTAAAAACTCGGATAATGGACGTGGGGCTGGGAGAAAAGAGCAAGCAGTGTAACCTCAATGACAAGGAGATGGTCACATGGCCATTTAATTAAGTAAACTAATATCATTCGTTGGAGAAAAAATTTGGTGTCAAAGTAAAGTTAGACATCTTGGTATCATCTAAGTGTCTAGAACTCAATTCATCTTTTATTTTCTACCATACACATGTTAAAAAATATAGAGGTTTTGCGTTGAAAAAAGTAATGTTGAAACTTTCAAGGAATAAAATACACAAATTCCAAAATAATATTTTCTATATTTAATTCATTAACATGTATTTTTAAGATATTTGTTAGCTTTTTTATAATTTTAATTTTAGTTAAGTAATAACTAATTTTACAGAATTTTCTATCTCATACTCTATCTCTCTCTTCTTTTTATTTTATTTATATAGTTTTACTTTTTTGTTATATATAGAAAATACGAAAAATATCACCATAAATTCAAATATAACATTTAAGTATACTTTTATTGTTCATGCAAATGTACCATTTTATTCTTTAAGTCATTTGAATATTTTTACTTAGTTTTCGCTCTTTGCAAATATATCACTTTTTGATTTTGGTCATTGTCATTTTATTTTAGTCACTATAAAATTTATTAATATTATAGCTGGTATGTATAATATGTTGAATATTTGATCCGAGTCCTTCAAAATAAAGACTAAAATGACATTCAAAAGACCCGTTTTATATGAATCAATTTGCAAAGACTATAATAGAACACCAAAGACCAAAAGTAAAAAATGATATACTTACAAGAACTAAAGATGAAAATATATGTTGCAATGATTGAAAGCAAAAAATAGTATATTGCAGTGATTAAAAACATATTTAAATTTTGTCAAAATTATCTCTAATTATTTATTATAGAGAATGATAAAGATTAAAAATAATAATAAATGAATAAGGGTATTATCGATAAAAGAAATAAATTTATAAAAAGTAATAAATTTATTATATTGGGTGGTAAACGTTAATAACCTATATATGACAATTTAAAATACCAGATGTAGTATTTAATAATAACTTTTGTCAGAGTCATTCATTGTATATGCACTTGATTGAAGTTAATTTAATGATCTGAATCAAATAAACAACACAATGAGACGAGAAATTAAAATGTCGCACTAAGACGACGAGCAAAATAACATTGCACTTGGACGGCGAAATCACAAGCAAAATGACAAGGAAAAAAAAACTAAATATATGTGAGAACCACTTATTTAAATAAAGGTAGAGAGAAACACAAGTGAAAATGGGTGATTGCAAGCCAAAGTGAAAATGGTTGATTGCAAGCCATCAGTTCTAGAGACATGAATATTCTAAACATTTTAATTTTATCATATATGTAAGTTTAATCATATTTGTAGGTGTTTAGCCATTCTTTGTGATAAATTTGGATATTGTGAGTTTGTTCTTAGTGGCGGAGCTTCTTGGGAATATAGGATAGTCATGGTCACCCCCAAAGTCCCCAAGAATTTTAAAACAATACTATTATATCTGATCTTTTCATAAGAGACATTTGAATTATAATTTGGTTAACAAAAGTTGATCTATTGGGTTGATATTATGGATAGACCAAATACATGATTAAATTATAACTTAAATGTCTCTTATAAAAAGAACCAGATGGATTAATTTATAAGAAAAACTACAAAAACATTTTTTTCCATAATTATAAAATAAACTAACTTTCAACTTAAATTTCAATCATTAGGGTTGTGAGTAGGGATTAGAATAGGTTTGGTTGAACTTTGTTTAAATAGGTTAGGCCTACTTAAAAAAAATAAAGTCCAAGTCAGATTTATTATTTGTCAAATGCCTTATTTTAAGCATTGGTTTGTCCTTTCGTAAAGAATGGTTTGGTCTGATCTAGCCTATTAGTCTATTAAAAAAGTCTATTTTGTGCTAAAACATAAAATAGGACATTTTGTTTATCTCTAAAAAGAATAATAGACCAAATAAAAGTGAATTTTGTTGAGCCATACAACCAAAACAATTTTCGTAACAAACTTAATGTATATATAAACAACAATTATAAAAAAGAAAAACAATAAAAGGATAAAACACAAATGTCGAATTTATTTCACAATAGTTTAAAGAGAGAAGAATATATATGGACGTTGAGAAGTGAGAACAAAAAATTTGTGTTCAAATTTATAATAAAAAGTCTTTTATTACATAAATATAAAAAATATTTTCTTAAAAAGGAAATAAAGAGTTATAACAAAATAACATAAGTCTTTTATTTTATTATTACTATATATATATATAGAGGGTGACTTGTCATGCCTAATAGGCTTTTTAGAGTCTAAGTATTTATTTATTTAAATAAATAAGTTTTTTTAATAGACTTGACTCTAGTCTTTTTACTAAACGGGTTAGCTCGGGCTGGACTTTTAATAGACCGAGTCATAAACTCATGTTGGGATGTCTGGCCTATTCCTACCTATAGTTGTGAGTTTCATCTTGAGATATAAAAATCAAACCAAATTATATAATGATCCCAAAAATTTAACCAAAACTAATTAAGTTGGTTTGATATTTTTTATATAGGTTCGAGTCTAAATTGAACCAAACCAATAAATCTAACTTTTATTGATTTGAGTATAGTTTTACGTAATTTAAAATAGATTTTCCAACTCAAAAACCAAACTATTATCTTTTATCCACACTATCAATATTATTATCTTAAAAAATGTGTTGTGTTTAAAGGCATTTTAATAATTATATATTATTTGTGTCCTTATAGTTAATAAACTTGTTTTAATAGTATAAAAAAAATTTGTAATTGAAAAAAAGTTAAACTTTTAAAAACTATTTTTTAATTATTAAAAATGTTAATTCAAATTCGATCTACTATTTTTTTCTAATAAGCGTTAGGGGTTTGACTGTCAATATATTTTTATAAGTTTACAATTTCAACAATAAAAGAATAAAACACAAATGTCGAATTTATTTCACAATAGTTTAAAGAGAGAAGAATATATATGGACGTTGAGAAGTGAGAACAAAAAATTTGTGTTCAAATTTATAATAAAAAGTCTTTTATTACATAAATATAAAAAATATTTTCTTAAAAAAGGAAATAAAGAGTTATAACAAAATAACATAAGTCTTTTATTTTATTATTACTACATACATATATATATATATATATATATATATATATATATATATATTATATTTTAATTACATATATATAGAGGGTGACTTGTCATGTCTAATAGGCTTTTTAGAGTCTAAGTATTTATTTATTTAAATAAATAAGTTTTTTTTTAATAAACTTGAGTCTAGTCTTTTTACTAAACGGGTTAGCTCGGACGGGACTTTTAATAGGCCGAGTCATAGACTCATGTTGGGATGTCTGGCCTATTCCTACCTATAGTTGTGAGTTTCATCTTGAGATATAAAAATCATATCAAATGATATAATGATCCCAAAAATTTAACCAAAACTAATTAAGTTGGTTTGATATTTTTTATATAGGTTCAAGTCTAAATTGAATCAAACCAATAAATCTAACTTCTATCGATTTGAGTATAGTTTTACGTAATTTAAAATAGATTTTCCAACTCAAAAACCAAACTATTATATTTTATCCACACTATCAATATTGTTATCTTAAAAAATGTGTTGTGTTTAAAGGCATTTTAATAATTATATATTATTTGTGTCCTTATAGTTAATAAACTTGTTTTAATAGTATAAAAAAATTGTAATTGAAAAAAAATTAAACTTTTAAAAACTATTTTTTAATTATTAATAATGTTAATTCAAATTCGATCTACTATCTTTTTCTAATAAGCGTTAGGGGTTTTGACTGTCAATATATTTTTGTAAGTTTACAATTTAAAATTTTTATATAAAATATCATATTATGTATTTTATTTATTGATTAAAATTTTAAAAAATTCACCATCCAAATATTTTTGTTCAAGCTCCACCCGTGTTTGTTTGCAAATTCATCGTTTTTGTTTAGTGACTTTGAGTTGTCTTGTTCTAATATTCTTAATCGATATAATACCAATGTAAATAAATAAATATCATTTTAGTATTAAAAAAAACAACTTTTGTCATAAAACGTGATTTTAATTATAAAAAAACAAAGAGTATAAAAAAATATCACATCTTAATTTCTTAAAAAATCCAAAATATTAGAAGAAAAAAACAAAAAGCTTAAAGTAGCAAATATTATGGACAAAAGCAGTAACAGCAGATCATTGAATATGTGCAATGAGCAAGAGTACTATAGGAGTGTGGGCGGTGGCATGAGTTTTACGCATCATTTAAAGCATGCAAACCAATAAAAGGAGAATGAGATTATTGTTTTGCTAGGTCGGTGGTAGGCTAGTTGACATTAGTGATTTCTGACTTTGTGGATCTGCTTAGCTCTATGGTTTATCAAATTTCAAATCAATCTATATATTTGTATATATGAATAGATGTATAATTTTATATTATAATTTATATGATATAAAATTTTGATTTAATTAATTTTTTTTTAAAAAAAAAGGTAAAACTAAGATAAATAAAGAAGATAGATAGAGATTGGAGGATATTTAGATTGAAAGAATTCAAATGTTTTGAAGTACTCCATCCATTTGTCCTTAAATTTTGATTTAATTAATTTTAGACACATATTAAAAAATAATAAATTTAAGTAATTTTAATTTTTTTAACTATTTGTTCATTGAGTAAAAATAAAATTTATTTACCGTATATTTTTAGGTTTTTAAGAAGATAACATAAAAAACATCATTAATTATATTTTAGTTTTTTAACAGAATCAAAATTTTAAAACAAATATAAAATAGTTAAAATAGAACCAATAAAATTTAAGGATCAAAATGTTTAACATTTATAAAATATGAGACCAAAATGAAACAAAAAAAACTAAGAGAGCAAAATGAGAGAATAAACCATTAAATTATCGAAATTTAAATTTTTAAGTCAGAGTTAATCAAATTAGTTAAGATTGACCTGTTGAATCATCATTTAATGATTCAATTGTTCAATTTTAATTAATTAGACTAAATAAGAATTACAAATTCTAATTTCGGCAATCGAATGGTTCAATCTTAACTATAATAAACATGATTAATAAATTCTAATTATAACAATCTAACAGTTCAATCTTAATTAATCACACTAAATATGATTTAAAAATTCTAATTTCGACGATCAAAAGATTCAATCATAACTAAATAGACTAACTATGACTTATAAATAATAATTCCAACGATCTAGCGTTTCAGTCTTAACTAGTTAGACAATCTATAACTTAGAAGTTCTAATTTCGACGATCAAACCGTCTAATCTTAACTAATAATACTAACTATGACTTAAAAAGTTTAATTTCGACTATCTAATGGTTCCATCTTAACTAATTAGCATGACTATGACTTAGAAACTTTTATTTCAATGGTCCAACAGTTTAATCTTAACTAATTAGACTAAATATGACTAAAATTTTCTAATTTCGACGATCTAACAGTTCAATCTTAATTAATTGGACTAACTAGGACTTATAAATTATAATTCTAACGATACAACATTTTAATCTTAACTAGTTAGACTAACTATAACTTAGATTTTCTAATTTCGACGATCAAATAGTCAAATCTTAACTAATTATATTAACTATGACTCTGAAATTCTAATTATAATGATCAAACGATTTAATCTTAACCAATTAACATGACTATGACTTAAATTTTTTAGTTATGACGACCCAATGGTCAAATTTTAGCTTAGAATGATTACAACTTAGAAATTTAGTTTTCAACAATCCAAATCTTCAATCTTAACTAGTTACACTCACTATGACTTAGAAATTTAAATTTATAATCTAACGATTCAATCTTAACTGTAGTAGCCCAATTTTGTCCGCCCATTAAATTATACTGATCATAATATATTAATTTTTATGTTTGCCATTATTTTATTTATATGTATGAAATCTTAAAAAAAAAAGATATATATATATATATATATATATATATGCATTCATAATTATTAATATAAAAAATATATAAAATGAAAATAAAAATGATATAGTTAATTGTAATAAGTGTTGAGGCTCATTTTGTCTCATCAAATTACAATTTTAATATGTTGCCTCCGACTCTACGCTGCCTCTGGCTCTCTAGCCTTGCTTATGTTTTGTTGCAGAGTCTTTGTCTTTGCGTTGTCTTTGGCCTTGTTTCTGCTCTTTTTTTAGCATTATAAAAATAAGTCAACTCTTGTACCTGTTGTAACTAATTAGAGGGAAAAAATAATTATATAAGTTCTAGTTTGGTATATGTTGTAACTAATTGGAAAAATGATAATTTTATAATTCATGGTTTGATACAAAATGACCAAAAATGGTTCGTAATGAATTAATTAATGAAAAAAATAATTTCCTTTATCCTTAGCCATTGTCCACATCATATAGAGCAAAGAGACAAAATTCTTAGTTTGAAGCAAAAACTAAAAGACAAATTTCAAAACTAAGGACTAGAAACTATAGACCCAAAGCTGCAAATAAAAATTAAGCAATTTAGCCCAACAAATCAGCTATGTCCTTTACACACAAATAGAATTCCAATAGATGAACATAATTAGATAAAAACAAATAGGTTGAACATAATCATATAAAAACAAATAGGCTAAAACCGTGAATGCATCAGATGTGCAGAAGAACTCAGATTATGAGTAAAAGAAATAAAACATCAAACAGGGAACTAATTGGAAAGCTCAAGAGACACAGACAAATAAAACAACTGAACAATTAAAGAAAACTCTATAAATAGACCTTTGATTTTTAGAAAAAGAGGGGATTTTCCATTTTTCAGATGAGTAAAAAAGTTGTTTTTTTCTTTATAAAAAATAGTGAATGTTTTGAAACATGAGATGAGTGTTAGAAAAATATACTAATTCAAAACAAGAACAAATACCCCTTAAAAGAGCAAATCACAACAGTGAAACAAACATCCAACTTGTGTGTGGTAACTATCTCTAAACTTCATTTAAGTAACAGTTTCATAGTTCTTGATATTATACCTTTCAAAATAAAATAAAAAATCTGAATTCATTTTATATCTGCTTTAATTTTTTTTTTTTATTCTCTTATGTCTTCTTCAACCTCACAACTATAAGATAATAGTACATACAAAATAGGAACAAACTCAAACCCCTTTTTTATATCAGAAAACAAAAAAGAGAAAAGAAAAATTCACCTCCTTAATTGATACCGCCGCGACTTCCCTAAACGGCACCGTCGCACATTCCCTCCGAAACAAAAATCGCGATTTTGTTTGTCTACGAGACTGGTGCGGACCCCTTTGTAAAAGAAAAGCGATTGGGGGAGGGATGATAATTTAGGTTTTGGAGTTAAGGAGATGATGGTATCTGTCTCATTAAGTGTATTTCCAACTTTTTTTGTTCTAAACAAACGTGTGCCTCTTTTTAGTTTACTTCCATTTTTGTTCTAAAAAAAAGCGTGGACTTTTTTAGTTTACTTTAGTTTTTGTTCTAGTAAAAAAATTATTGAGCCTTTCTAGTGTACTTCTGTTTTAGTTTTTTTTTCTTAGTTTTATTTAATTATGTTAATTCTATTTATTTATGTTATAATAATTATTATCTTATTAAGTCTTGGATTAAATACAACCACTTTCAACCATTAATGAATTTATATACATCAAAATTGATTCTTAAGTATATTATTATTATTTTTAAAGATAAAAAGCAATTTTATTTAAAATCAATTTGGATAAAAAGATCGGTTGAGATGTTACATTTTGTCAATCTTAGTTTAAGACACCTGAGTTGTTGTGACAATTTGGTGATCTTAAGCTATAAAATAGTAATAATCTTAATTTAAGATATCTAAGTTGTGACAACTTGGTTATCTTAAACTATAAAATAATTATTATCTTTTAATAAAATATGATATGATACTCTGAGATGCAACATTTTGTCGATCATAGTTTAAGACGCTTGAGTTATGACAACTTGATGATACTAAACTTTGTTAATTGAATCCAAAATGAACAATGAACTCACTTATTGCAAACATTTTTTGTACTCAATATATTTTTTTCTTCATCAAACCAATAACATTTTCTTAAAACATTTTACCGTAACAAAACTCATTTATTGAAAAGTAACCCACACATCCACATTTTCTATCCAAGAACTACGTAACTTTGATTTCTCCATTGCACCGGGAGATACGTAGGAGCAAGATCACATTCTTGTCAAACACATTATTAAATTTTTTTTCCCTCTCTTTCTTAAACATACTTTTATTTCAACATCATTTTCATAAAAAAAATTGATATTCATATTTAATAATAAGGAGAAATAAATATATTTAAATAAATATTAATTTTGCACAAATAATTATAGGTAACCGTTTTTTTATGGATGTCGTAGGGTGCTAATACCTTCCTAACGCGTGATCGACTCCTAAACTTGGTTTCCAAGACCATTAATTTTTATTTTTTTAAAGGTTTTCCTAACGTTTTCCTTATTTTAAATAAACTTTGGTGGTGACTTCAATGAATTCGAGAAACACTCAAAATTTTAGGCTGCGACACTAACTAATTAGATCAACTATGACTTAGAAAATTAAATTTCGACAATTAAACGATTTCATCTTAACTAGTTAGACCGACTATGACTTAGAAGTTTAAATTTTGACGATCCAATGTTTCTATCTTAACTAATTAGACAACACATGACTTAAAAATTATAATTTCAATTATCGAACAGGTCAATCTAATATAATTAGACTAAATATGACTAAGAAATACTAATCCAACGGATCAATCTAACCTAGACTGACTATTATTTAAAAACTTTAAATTTGAAGATCCATCAATTCAATCTTAAATAATCATATAAAATATGACTTATATATTATAATTTTAGTGATCCAACAGTTCATTCAAACTTAATTAGACTAACTATGAATGGAAAATTTTAATTTTAATTATTCGACAGTTTAATCTTAATTAATTAGACTGATTGTGACTTAGAAATTTAAATTTTAACGATCTAACGATTCGATCTTAATTAATTAGAATGTCTATGAATTAGAAATTTGAATTTCGACAATTTAAACCGTTTAATTTTAATTAATTAGACGAAATAAGTCATAGAAATTTAGAATTCGATGTTCCAACAATTCAATCTTAACTATTTAGACTAAATATAATCTAAAACTTTAAATTTTGATTATCCAATAATTCCATCTAAATTAATTAAAATTATTATGACTTAGAAGTTTAAGTTTTGATGATTCAATTTTTCAATCTTTATTATTTAGACGGACTATGACTTAATCATTAATAACTTAATATATAATTATATAAATATTTAAATTACATAATTTTACTATAATCATTATATTTTTCTTTTTTTTTTTACAAAATATTATGAGTTTCTATTAGCATTTATAAAATTTAAGTAATGTAATATACATTTTATTTACTCAAACTTTAGTTAGGAAACTCTTTAGTTTGGTGGTAAGTGATTGGTATTTGAACTTAAGGTCATAAGAGCTATTAATTTTGCAAACGTTTTTGGCACTTATTTATTCACAAGATCTTAACTTTGGGTTTGGTGCATAGTTTTATACAAGATGAAACTTGAAATACATTAACTACAAAAAACTAAATTAATGACAAAAATAAAAGTTGAAAAATAAAAAATAATTCTGTATCCAATTTCTTCGTCACTAAATTTAGTGAAAAAGTTATCAATAAATTCCAAATATTATCTTTAATCATTATAATCTAATTCAAATTTTACTAGTAATGATGTAAAATAAATTATTTACTCTAACCGTTAATAAAGGTTGATTTTGTTTGTAAGCATATTACAAAAATGTGAATTGAAACTTATATTTTGTAAATATTTTCTGATGTTAGTGAACCTCATACTCAATTCATCTCAATTTTTTTCGCATTGAATAAAAAATACTCTTTTTTTTCTCTCATAAACAAGAGGTCTAATTGTTATGAAAGGTCAATTAACAAGCCTTGAAAGATATTGTGAATATGTTTTTGAAGATAATATGTGAATATCAAATAGCTTGAACTTACATTACTTTGATTAAGGATATATATTAGGCTTTTGTTTAGAGCTTGCATTTAACTTAAAGTAGTTGTTCCATCGATTTATTATCAATCATGTCACAATAATTTGACCAAGGAAAATAAGATTTTGGCTAATTATCATCTTATTTACGCAATGCTAAAATTAATTATCATAATCAAGACACTACTTTCTTTCAGATTATAAGGAGCTCCGCAAGAAACCATTTAAAAAAAAAGAGTTGTGCAATAAAAAAAATTTCATATTGCTCAAAGTAAGTCAACTTTATGTTCTTTTATTTTGCACAAAAGTCTAAGGAAAATAATCTTTAAAATAGTTCCAAGTTAATTTGTTATTATTAATAATAGTGAATACTAAAAATTAGCATATACCTTTATTGACTTTGAAATGATGCTTCTTTATATAAAATGTTGCTTCTTAAAAAACTAGGCTTTACAAAGAGCTTGTTGATTAAAAAAATATCTTTCAATTATTGGTGAAAGAAACAATTGTACCTAAATCCTTCAATTTGTCTGTTACCTTATAGAAAATTTAAGAAATAGAAATTATTTTTACATACAAAGACAATGCATTTATGAGTTCTTTGATTAGTGTTTTGTTTTACTCTGTGTCTTGTGTTCTCCATTATTGGCTTTTCCAGTGGCACTAGTAGCCCATAGCCTTTTAATATGTGCCACGTTTGGAAGACTTCACTAGTAGCCGGATTCTGCACAAGAAAATAAAAAACAAAAGCTATAGAAATCCAATACATGATGTGTGAACTTTTAATTAATGTAGGAACTTACTTGATGCTCAAGGTCAACGTGAAAGTAAAATATTAGTTGTGTCATGGCATTTTTGTGACTATTTTATTGTTTTCCACATCACACTTTGTTACCTTCTTTGTTGTAGCTATCTAAGTTAAACAAATTCCCCTTTGTTAAAGGTAATTAAATTTTTCCAATAAAAACATATAGTGCTATAGTTAATGGCATTTTTATAATGTCAATGTTATGTTGAAGAATATATCTGAATTTCGTTCAATATATATTTTTTATTTCATTATCTATATATATATAAAAGACGGTTAAATTTGAATCCCATTAATACAAATAATTTAATGATGTGAGGATATTTATATGTTGAAATGCGAATTCGACCTCTAAATATCTTTTTTCTCCACAATGATGTGTATGAGTATCTTTAGTGACACAATAAAAAGTCTTAAGGTTTATTATTGTAAAATGTTCCTACGTCATTCATTTTTATTTTATGATTTTAGAGATGAATTGATATTCAATTCATCTGTTTACAAGCAGTCAACTTTTGAGATGCTACATAATCGCAACAAAGTATAATATATTTAATACTTATGTAATTATATAATCCATTTATTTTATAATAACTGCCTCAAAATAATTATCGTATTTTTTAAAAAAAATCATTTTAAAAAGACTATCATTTATAGTCATTAACTCTAGTTACTCCTTTTATTTTAAAATATAAAAAAATAAATTAAAGAAAGCGAATGTATATGAGTCACATCTAATTTTGTTGACCAATTTTTATTTGTACTTTCTAATTAATTTTTTTTTAAATTTTATCCTCTAATTAATATAATGTGCATCACATCCAAATTAATATTATTCTCCACTTTGTATTTTTTATATAATAAAAATATATTAATAATTAATAAAAATAATAAGATAAATTATATATTTTTTTCTTTTATTTATTATTTTTTTGGTATGTATGAAGTTGTCAAATACCACGTTAATTTTAGGACGGAGGGAGTACATAGTTTAGAATAATTTATGGGCCATAATGAGAGCTAACCCAAGTGGATAGAATTATTAAGGGAGGAAATATAGAAATGAAGCTTTAAAGAGACAAAAGAAGATAAGTAGCCCACATCGCAGCACAAAGTGCCAACATATACCAATAAAAACATAATCATCTTTACTTGACATGACATTTTAAGGATTAATCAATAACACAAAAAGATCACAAAGTAGTCCACCTCTCTTTCCACTTTTTTCCTTACATTACATTATGTATATAATTTTAAAAGGTTTAATTAAATATTTAGCCACTTATATTTATTTTGGTTTTCAATTTGGATCCACGTGTATTAAATTTTTTATTTTGGTTCCTAACATTAGGAAGTTTGGTCTCTATTGAGTTGTAAGTTGGTGGCGAGAGGATGATATGTGGCTTCCAACTGAATTGGAAGCAGACGAGCAGGGATCTATAGTTTTAAAGTTTTATTTGATTTAATTTGTTTAATAAAAAGTTAAATTTAAGTTTTTTAAAAAGTTTATTATCCAAATAGATAGATTTTAGCTTTTTAAAAAGACTATAAAATCTAACAGATCAACTTATTTATATATAAATAATTTTTTTAATTCTTATTAGACCACTATAAAAAACTAACATAACCAAAAGAAGTTATCTCTGTCAAAGAAGGAAGAACACAAATTGATATTACTTTTTGAGATATTTTTCCTATAAACTCAACAAATCTCACATTCAAAGTTCATATATCAGATCGCTTAGGACCGGCCCAATCCATTATGAGGCCTAAAGTGAAATTATCAGACGGAGCTTTTTTAAAATTAATAAATAAATTATTAATATTTTTATTTCGTACTTTTTTTAATGCAAAGTCATTTATCAAATTATTGTAATCGATTTCGTTTAAAAATTCTTTTTCAATCGATAATAAAGCTAATTCATTTAATTTTTTTCTTCTAGTTTCTGCTCCAGCCAAATATATAGAAAAGGTTGATCTATACTACAATTGAAAAAAACGACTAATAATTTAGAATATAAATATTTACTTAATACTTAACAGATTACAAATGAAAAAGAGACGAATAAATTAAAAACACATACCTTAATATATTTTGGCCACTGACAATAACTACTCACACAATTAAAATCAAAATGAAAAATAAAATCAAAGCAAGGAATAAGGAAGTAGGGTCAAGGGTGAAAAAACTTTTTGCAATGTTACAGAAAAGTTTCAGACGAAAAATTCTAAGAGACATTTTTAGTAAAAAACAATGCCTTTAATATAAGATGATTTTTAGTGAAAAGGATTGCATTTAATATTTCTTCCAACGGTATAGTATCCTCATTCTCATAAATAGTTGAATCAATTTTAATTGGCAAATTAAAAAAAATTTGGAGGACTTTTTGTTTCTATATATAGTTAAACAGTTTTGATAATATATTATTGGGTCTCTATACCGTATAAAAATTAAAGTAAAAAATTTATTTTTTGGGAGGCCTAAAGCAAGGGATTTAGACGCCTCCCCCTTGGAGACTAGCCCTGCGCTTAGTTAGAACTATTCATCCACCCCATATTAGTAAACCAATCGATTAAAATATATTATACTTATTTTCCTATTTACTATTATATCTTCCAACAAAATTTTATACTATTATAATACTATTAGTTTCTCATATTTGCTTTGTTGCCATTTTTTTTGGTAACGAAAGTATGTCATTCTACCAGGTTGTTATTAAGCATGCTACATTCTATTGTATTGTCTTGTTGCAAATATTCAATATTGAAATTTCTATCTATTGGACATACTTATGTACTTTACTACATTTGTTAACCAATTTATTTGAGTTATAATTAGAATAGAGCTAGTTTTTCTTATTTTCTTTTTATTAGGCTTTTTGTTTTAGTAGTCTATTAGTCACATCTTCTCTTGAGTTCAATCTCGTATAAAAAATAGAGAACTCCTCTTTTGTTTGTAAGAAAGATTTATTATAATAATATAGAGGTATTTTCAGAAATGTTTCCCATTGAATATAAAATTTACTAACATGGTATCAGTCGCTCTAAACCTAGTAATTTCTCATTCATCTTCTTCATTTTGAGTTTTTCTTCTCCTCCTCCGCGATTTCTCTCTGTTTTTCGTTTTTTTTTTTTTTAAATTTGCGATTGATTCTGATCATGATACCTCTTCTTCTTCATCATCCAGTGATCAATCCACCATCCAACAACATATCAAGAAATCCCCAAATTCCAATTGAAGTTATCAAAATGACATGCTTGATCCCTTCTTTATGCATCCCAGTGATAATCCTGGCCTTGCACTTGTGTCTCTACCTCTCAACAACACCAACTTTCACACATGATCTCGTGTGATGCTCGTTTCCCTTCGTTCGAAGAACAAATTTGGTTTTGTTCTTGGTACTATCTCTTGCCCTAAAGATACAGATCGACTTTCCATGGCATGGGATCGGTGTAACATCGTGGTTATGTCTTGGATTACAAACTCGCTCGAATCGGACATTGCTCAAAGTATTATGTGGATGGATTTTGCTGTAGATATATGGAACAAATTGAATGATCCCTATCATCAAGGAGATGTATTTCGGATTTCAAACTTGCAAGAAGAAATTTATGGTCTTAGGCAAGGTGATTCTTCTATTACAATTTATTTTAATAATTTAAAGAAACTCTAGCAAGATTTGGAGAATTTTCGCCCCTTATCCTCTTGTTCATGTACACCTACTTGTTCTTGCAATCTCTTACCAAAGATTAGGTAATACATAGAAAATGACTATGTCATTCGTTTCCTTAAGGGCTTGAATAAACAGTATTCCCTAGTTCGATCTCATATCATGTTAATGGAGTTTCTCCCTACCATTAGCAAGGTTTTCTCGATGCTTATACAACAAGAACGTCAATTCTTTAGTCATACGGAAGAACTTAAAACTGTCGCTGTTGTTTCCAACTCTAGTCATGGATTTGGTCGTGGTTCATCTTCGAGTAGTGGTCGCGGTTTTGGTGGCCGCGGTCGGGGCTGCAAAATTTGCACTACTACAATAAATTGAGCCATACGGTGGATGTTTGCTTTAGAAAACATGGGTATCCTCCGAACTATCCGTGATCTAACTCAGGTGCTTCCAACAATTGCTCATCTACCAGCCCTGATATTGAGGATGCTCTTGTATCCAATGATTTTGATTCTTCAAGTTTGGACAATGCTACTCAAGTTTTCACTTTGGACCAGGAAAAGGCTTTGCTTGCTTTACTTCAAGCCTCCACATCCTCCTCTACCAGCACTGTAAATCAACTTCAAAATTTACCTTCTATCAATTTGGGTAATTCTTTTTCCCATCAAATTTCTAATTTAGTTTCTAATCATTCTTGGATCATGGACACAGGCACAACTGATTATGTTTGCTTTTCTGCCAACATGTTTGAATCTATTAAAAGAATTCAGCCTGTTTCCATTAAATTACCTAATAGTTCTTTGATTATTGCTCAATTTGTTGGGACTACTTTCTTTAACAATGATTTTTACTTGAATGATATTCTTTATCTACCTCAATTTTCTACTAATCTCATTTAATTTCCTCAATTAACCAATTCTCTTAATTGTCATCTTGTATTTCATGGTACTAATTGTTTGATACAGGATAACATCACCCTGAAGATGATTGGTACAACTAGTATTCATCATGGCTTATACTTGCTTGATTTTCCCCCTTTCACACTTTTGTTCAGATTCATAATTGTGCTCTCAGCTTTATTTTGCAATCTAGTTTACACCATGTTTTAGGTTCCAATTGTAATCTTTGGCATTTTCGCTTGGGGGTTCCATCCCTTGATACTTTGCAACATCTTAATAAAGAGTTTTCCTTTGTTACTATTGATAAAAGTGTTGTTCCTTGTGATATATGGTTGTTTGCTAAACAAAAGCGATTGCCTTTTCCATATAGTTCATTTGTTTCTGCTGCTTGTTTTGATTTAGTCCACATGGATATTTATGTACCATTTTCAGTTCTTTCTATGCTTGATTTTAGATATTTTCTAACAGTTGTTGATGACAAGAGTAGATTTTGTTGGATCTTCCTTATGAAACTTAAATCTGAAACAACTCCTCTTATTAAATCTTTTGTTTCCCTTATTCATACTCAATTTGATAAGAAAATTAAATGTATTAAAACCGACAATGGCAATTAGTTCCTTATGAAATATTTTTACAAAACTTATGGAATTTTACACCACACTTCTTGTGTTGACACTCCTCAACAAAATGGTGTTGTTGAGCAAATACATCAACACATCTTAAATGTGGCACGTGCTCTTTCGTTTCAATCAAAATTATCTTTAATTTTTTGGGCTCATGCCATTGTCCATGTTGTTTTTCTTATCAACAAACTACCCTCCAAGTTACTCCAGTTTAAATCCCCTTATCATATACTTTTTGATAATTCTCCTGATAATTCTTCTTTAAAAATATTTGGTTGTTTATGTTTCACTACCACTATCTATTCTCAAAGAAAAAAGTTTGATTCTAGATCCCGCAAATGCATTTATTTAGGACAGAAACCTGGTACCAAAGGGCATGTCCTATTTGATTTGAATAATAAGGAAGTTTTTTTTTTTTTTATCAAGGGACACTATTTTCTTTGAGTCTGTTTTTTCTTATTCTATTGTTGGTGATCAACATAAACAATCACACTCTAACAATTCTGCTACTGATTTTGTAATTGATGATTTTCTTTGTACTAGTTTCCCTTCCCCTTCCCCTTTCACTGCTTCCCCTGTTGTTTTGCAAGATGTTGCAGATTCTATTTCAGATGGTACTTCATCTCCTATTGAATCTACTCAAATTGCAGCATTGACACCTATGAAGGACACTCATTTCAACACAGTTCCTGCTTCTGATTCGTCCACTGCTGATTCTACTTCTCCTACTAATCAATTGCCTATATTCATTCCCAGACGTAGTGGCAGAAACATTAAGCCTCCCTCATATCTTACTGATTTCCATTGTTCTCTCTTGCAAGGTAGTATAAACACCAACATTTTAGTTCCTAATCAATTTAAAGGTACTCAGTATCCATTATCCACTTTTATTTCTTATGACAATTTATCTTCTGCTCATAAATTTTTTACTATTAATGTTTCTACTTTAAAGGAACCTTCTTCCTATTCAGAGGCCATTAAAGACACCAATTGGAGATTTGCTATAGACTTTGAACTTCAATCACTTTTAAGCAATAACACTTGGGAGTTAACTACTTTATCTGCCAATACAAAAATGATTGGTTGCAAGTGGGTTTTTAAATTAAAATTTCATGCCAATCGTAATATTGAACGATACAAGGCACACCTTGTAGCTAAAGGTTTTAACCAAACAGAAGGTCTTGATTATCTTGACACTTTCAATCTTGTGGTTAAAATGACAACCATTAGATTACTCTTTTCAATTGTTGCCATAAACAATTGGTTTCTTTTTCAACTTGTCATAATAGCTTTTCCCCATGGGGATCTAATTGAGGATGTCTACATGAAGGTTTCTCCCAGCTTTCATGTTCAACATAAATCTCAAGTTTGCAAACTTAAAAGATCCCTTTATGGATTTAAATAGACTAGTAGGCAGTGGAATATGAAAGTATGTTCTTCTTTAAAACAGTTTGGTTTTCACCAATCTAAATCTAACTATTCCATGTTCACTAGATCTACTTTTGCTGGTTTCACTGTCATCCTTGTTTATGTTGATGATTTGCTTGTTGCTGGTGATAACTTGGCTAAAATACACTATGTTAAGACTTCTTTACAAACTACTTTCAGCATTAAGGACCTTGGTGTTCTTAAATATTTTATTGATTTCGAAATAGCACGCAATAAAAGGGGTATTTCCTTACTAGAATATATGTTGACTTCAGAAGTATCTTTTGTTTGAATTACTCTACTACTAACTATTTATAGACATTAAATCTTGTGAATCCATCTGTTCAATGTTTTATATTACCTTAACAACCATGAATACTAAAAATTATAAAAAATGAATGAGAAGCTATAAAATCTTATAGTCAATGTTTTACTTGTATTTAAAAAATATATTATATGTTGAATTAAACTAAGTATCAAATAATATTAAAATTTTATAAAATTTATATCACATATATACCCTATAAAATCAATAAATTTAAGCCCAAAAAAAATTTAGCAAATAATAAAAAAAAAACACCAAAAAGTTAGATTGTTGTTATACCAAATAGAAAAACCATCATATAACTCCTATAAAATCTCACTATTTTGTTTATCTTAGAAACATCAGCGTCAAATAGATGTTAAATAGTTTATCTATTTAATGTTTTTTAATATAATTTTCTCTTATAAAGATAGGGTTAAATAAGTTTTTAGCCCCTATAAAATCTAACTATTTTATTTTTAGTCTTTACAAAAAATTTCATCTAATTTTAGTCCCTTAAAATTTTTTCATTTTCATTTTAGGTCCCTAATTTTAAATTAACTATTGTGTATCCTTTGAATTTTTGAATGATATTTCGTAATAATGTTTAGTATATGTTTACATGTTTAACAACTTGCTTGAAAAAAAATTAGAATTTTTCAACAAAGGATGATTTAATATGAATTTTTAAGCTTTTTGTTCTTAATAATTCATATTTAATTTTTTTGTTTGTTAAAAAAATTCTAAACTTTTGTAGGGAACTTTCTTATAATGTCTTAAATATTAATGAAAAATCATTAAAAATTCAAAGAATACTCAATAGTTGACATAAAATTAATGATAGAAAATGAAAGCGAAAATTTTAAGGACTAAAGGTTGACGAAACTTTTTTTAAGTTCTAAAAGAAAAATAGTGAATTTTAGATGAACTAAAAACTTATTTAACCCTAACGTATATAGATATTCAAGGACATAAAATAATCAAATATACATTTATCTCTTAAATGTTGTTCGTATATAACGATCTTTTAGATAATTGATTAATGTCGTATATTTGTTTTAATTGGAATGTGTATCAATTACAATTAATTATTTTAATTGGCAACAAAAATTAATTTTATATACAATAGCAATTGGTTATAAAAGATTTAATAGGTTATAAAATAGAAGTTAATTATACAAACCATTAAATCAAAATAGCAACATAAGATCTATTCGAAAAAAGAATTTTGCATTCATGATTAGCTTGCTAAAAATGAATTAAACTCATAATACTCTTAAAAGTGTCACCTGTATTATTTAATTATATTTGTGGAAAATGTAGATTTTAGGAGTAATTATAGTGGCATGCAAAATTGAAAGTCAATGCTATTAAAATGTTAGTGAGTCGAAAAAGGTAACAAATTTAATAAAATGAAAAAGAGAGTACTACATATATAAAACCAAAAATACGATTTGTAGTATACAAATATTAATTATTAATTGTACTACATAATTATTATTTAAGGTACTATGTTCAAGGTATTCTTAAATATTCTTTCTATAACACCGTCTTTTTTTCCCCTATTTTTACTATATACTACATCTGAAATTCAAATTTAAATAAATTCAAAATGTATTTGAATAAATACATTTTGATTTTTTTCTTATATTTAAGTTTATTAAGAGTATAGTTTTTCCAACTACTTTTTTTAAGGAATTTTCCAATTGTTATTATGTAAATAGCATCTTTCTATCCTAATTTTATAAATTTTATATATATATATACACACAAAAGTACAAAAGTATTTATATCATAATTCTATTTTTATTTAAGATGTAATAAACAATAAAGGACATTCCTTGTACTTCTTGTATATCTTTAACATACATGTACTTTAGTTTTTTTTAAAATAA
>JBBPBP010000003.1:10775011-10797606 GCA_037974735.1 Cicer chorassanicum
GACATAGAATTGTGAATTACAAAGGATTTTTATTTACAAATATATATCCTCCTTTACATTAAGTTATTAATTCAATTGTTTAAAAAAAAATTAATAATTCAATCATTTAAAATTTTCCTTAAGAATTGCTTGGGAAAAATATTCCTAAGCATTAACTTGCAATTACACTATAAAATTAAATGTGCACTAAGTCATCACTATGTCCCTTTTTAACAATTGCTTTTTGTAAATAAAAACCCTTATTTTGTTAACAAAAACCCTTAATTCACAATTTACAAAACTATAAAATTCCCTTTAACAATTATTTTTTGTAAATAAAAAAAGGTTTTTATTTACAAAAATATATCCTCCTTTACATTAAGTTATTAATTCAATTGTTTGAAAAATAATAATTAATAATTCAATCATTTAAAATTTTCCTTAAGAACCGCTTGGGAAAAACATTCTTAAGCATTAACTTGCAATTACACTTATTTTAAAATATATCTCAAATACATTTTCTATTTTCAATTTTTCATACCAAATTATGAAAACAAAACTACCAAACAAATTTAATCATTTTCTTATCTCTAAAATAATTTTAAAAAATAGATTACCAAACAACTTTTATTTTACTTTTTTTCTTGAAAACAATTGTTAAAAATTGTTTTACAAAAAAATAGTTTTCAAAAACTAAAAGTCAAAACACATTCAAATAGGCCGCAAACACAAAAAAAAAAAAAAAGACGTGATGACTTAGTGCACATTTAATTTTGTTATCAACTAAGATTATGGGTTCTAATCCAACTTTGGCATGCACCATCCATCATTAAAACTCTTAGGGATAGTTTGACGCTCATTTGAATCCAACAAGACTAGAAATATTTGTATTTGTAGTTAGGATCTTCTTTATTTCTTTCATTTCTATTTATAGTCCAATCGAGAAGAAATATACATAAATAAGTTGAAAATAAATTCACAAATTTATCTCTCTCTAAATGGATCATAAATAGAGTTGTGCACAAGTGATTCTTATAATGTTCTAAGCATTCCTGCAAAAAATCATTAAAAATTTTGATTGATACACATGAGTTGACTTAAAAGTAGAGACTCAAATTATTGATAAAAACATTTGAGGGACTTTTGTTTGAAGAAAATTTTTAAAGTGACTAAAAACAAAATATAGTATATTTATAGGGATCAAAAACTTATTTAAAACTATTAATTATTGATACAATTTTAGTAAGAACTTATTAGTGTCACACAAATTAAGTATTTTAAGTTAAATGTATGATTAATTTAAATATGACTGAGTTTAGTTCAATATTCATTTAATCAAATATAACTAAGTTACTAAATTGCTATTCAAAGAATAGCTTAATGGAAATTTAAATTTACGATACTTTTAAGTTTTGATCCATTAAATGTGTTTTTTCTATGATTACCTGTAATATACGACTCAAATTTTTAACTTGTGTTCGTTCAATGAGCTAGGTAGCTATATTCTTCAACTTTACTGTCTAACTTCAATAATGCTTTCTCATTTAATTTTCTATACACAAATTTTATAAGGAAACAAGATAGTTATGTTTCTCTTCATTTAATACTTGTTTTTGCCATCAACTACACCGTAGAGGTAGATTTTACAATTAATACTCCAATGTGTGAACTAGACTTTGGTTCTTGTATCTAGTGTGAAAATAAAGTAAAATAAAAAACTTGTGACTAATTTAAATTTTGCTGTCACCATCTTACCCAAATAAAAAATCAAAATAATCATTGTGTGAACTTCATTGGTCACTATTAAAAACATTATATTAATTTTGAATAATGCAATAATATATTGTAACCCAATATCTCTGCCACAAAAACAATAATTCTTCCTTCTATATATAGATCCTTCTTGCCTCTCATTTTTCCTCCCCCTTCACCTTGCATCTTTCTTCAAAACCATTGTACTTAGTATATTTCTCTCTAAACTTTACTTCTTCATACCCCCTTCCTTAATCCTCTCACCCCCACTTCATTCTTTTGTTTCTGGTAAGCCAATTACTTCAATTGTTCTTATTATATATATTGGACTTTCCTCTCTATTACTATTATTACTATGCACTCATTGGCTTCTTAATTAATGATTCATTAAAAGAACAAAATAAAAAAATAAAATAAAAACATATACACTATGTTTGTGTGTTTGTGTTTGAGGTTGTACCTTTTAATTCTCAAAACTCAATACAAAGTGAATAAATGTTTGGAATTGAGAACCATACCTCTGTTTTTGAGAAACCACTCAAGTTTACTTTGGTGATAATTTTTACTATGAGGATTGATTTTAAATATGTTGTGATTATGTTTAGTACTTTATATACTTAGTTCAATTCAAAAATGAAAAGAAGAAACTTTGTTAAATAAAAAAAGATTACACACTTTGAGAAGGAAATTTCTGTGTTCCATGAACTTTGTTCAAAGGATTAAAATAATGGGGTTTTTGGCTTTGTCATTATTTCCTTTATGGTCTAAAGGGTCCATTTTTATTTATTTTTTCTTTTGGTTGCTAAGTTATAATAATTGAAGGAGGCTTTTGAACTCTCTTATGTTTCTTTTGGCCCTGTTTCCACAAAAGGGTACTGTTGTATCAGTTTTTTAATTCATTTTATTTCAATGGTTGTGAATTTTCCACTCAAAATCATAACAAAAGCTATCCCTTATGGATTGGATTAACATCTTGAATCTTGATTGTTTGACTTTATAATTATTATGTTTCTTTTGATGCTAATCCGAGCCAATATTCAATAATACCATTTTTTTATTGCATAAGATATGTAGGTTGACAATCATAATTTATAATGAACCCTTATATAAGTTTTTGTAGATTCATGACATGTAACATAGTGTTCACTTCATTTTTTTTTATGTTAAGATTTTCTGCTTGAAATGGAGTATGAGAACAGATTCAGACAAGCTCAGAGACAAAAATATGATTGTCTTCTTTTTGGTGAGTCTTTTAATTAGTGACAAAATTCATGTATTAATTTCATAATTGGAAATTTCTTATAGTTTATGATTGTAATTATGATATTCTTTTGCAGATTTAGATGATACTTTGTATCCACTAAGTTGTGGTATAGCAAAAGCATGTGGACAAAATATTAAAGGTGAGATATTGTTTAGTTTTTTGCCAATAATGTTTTTGGTAATGTGTTTATGATTTGTTTTTACTTGTTTTGTTGGTATTGACCAATTTTGTATTGAATGTATCATTGATCTATAGACTATATGGTTGAGAAGCTTGGCATAGACAAAAACATAATTGATGATTTGTCCAACCTACTATACAAAAACTATGGAACAACTATGGCTGGTTTAAGGGTATGCATGATTCTTATATTTTTTTCCTTTTCAATTCATTAGGTGAATTCAAAACAAATTCATGACATATGATTGTTTTGTTCCTTTGTCAATTCAGGCAATTGGATATGACTTTGACTATGATGAATATCACAGGTACATGACACTTTTTTTTTTATATATATTTTCAAATTTTTTATACTAAATTAACATTTCGTTTATACTTGTTTTGAATTTGTGAAATTGATATTTATTTTTTAATTTTTTTTGTAACAGTTTTGTTCATGGAAGATTACCATATGAGAATTTGAAACAAGACCCAATTTTGAGGAACCTCTTGCTAAGCCTACCATATAGAAAACTAGTAAGTTTTGAAAAAAAAATTTATAACCAAATGGAAGCAATTAAATCAAGTTATAAAAATTTATGAAATCTAATGAGAACTTTTTAATGTGTTTTTTTTTAGATCTTCACAAATGCAGACAAAGTTCATGCAGTTAAGGCACTTAATAGGCTTGGATTAGAAGATTGTTTTGAAGGAATTATATGCTTTGAGACACTTAATCCAATCCACAAGAACAATGTTTCTGATGATGAAGATGACATTGAGTTTGTTGGTTCAAGCACAAACAATTCAAACACAAGTGATTGTGGTAGTAACTTCCAAATATTTGACATCATTGGCCATTTTGCACAATCCAATCCAACTGAAGTTTTGCCTAAGACACCAATTATATGCAAACCATCAGAATATGCAATTGAGTTGGCTCTCAAGATTGCCAACCTTGATCCACAAAGAACTGTAAGAAAACTATCCAATTCATATTAAGCCCGATTTGGATAAACAGTTCAATTAAGTGCTTATAAATAAGCCACTTATTCTGTAAGTGTTTATCCGTATCAATTATTTCTATATCAAAAAATAAAATAAAGTAAAACTGTTTTCGTATATGCTATAAGTTATTTTCATAAACTAGCAAAAAAATATTTGTAAAAATAAGTAAAAAATAACTCATGAACATTTCATAAATTGTTTTTACAAACTCTCTCGTACAATTTCACTAGTACTTATATTCAAAGAAATTCAAATAAGACAATCCATAAAAAATTTATTCAAAAAAGGGTTTTAAATTGCAATTTCAATTAAGTATCGTGTCGCAGTCTTTAGTATTAATATTGCAGAGAATAACAATCAAATACGACTCACAATAATACAACCTCATAATATTTTTATATGTTGCGAGTGAAAAATATTTCTATGTTGCGATCTAGATTGCGGTGAAAAATATTTCTATGAATTTTTTTTCTAATGACTTTTTTCTTTGTTCATATGTCACTTTCAGTTATTCTTTGAGGATAGTGCCCGAAACATACAAGCTGGAAAACGTGTGGGACTTGACACTGTGCTGGTAAGTGATTGCTAAATTTTGTTGTATAGTAGGAACTAATTGCCAAATTATTGATATTGTTTGTGTATACCAAACAAATATGAACCTCTATAATAAATATTGATTGTTACATATCATTTGTATAGGTTGGTAAATCACAAAGAATTAAAGGTGCAGATTATGCCTTAGAAAGCATCCACAACCTTAGGGAGGCAGTGCCAGAGTTATGGGAATGTGACATAAAATCAGAAGTTCCTTATCCTAGCAACCTTGCTGTGGAGACATCTGTAACTGCTTAGGATTTTTCATTAATCATTCATGGCAAAAAAAAATTTAAATAAGAAGAGATTCCTCTTATTGGGATGTGAATGTAAATGCTTTGATGGTATTATTATTATATAATAAGGTAATATAAAGTTCATGTTGATGTTTTGATCATATAATAATAAATTAATATTAAATTTCTCTTTTAGGCCTTGTGTACTTATGTTCTTGTAAGGAGGCAATAATTGTCCTACCAAAAAAAAAGGAAGCAATAATTTTTTACATGCCTCCAAAAAGGAGAAAGAACCAAGTTTAACAAACAAACAAAATATATAAGTATAAATGAAAATTCAATTATATTCTAAGTTAATTAGTATGATATAAAACAGTTCATTAATCATCTTCAAACAAAAAAACAAAAATTGGAATTAAGAACTTCAAATATATTTGCATTATTTGTTATAAACAAATGTTTTTTCAGAAAAAAAATTATGCCCACAAAATTAATGGTGATTGATATGACCTCACTTTATAACCACCACACTTTATAATCAATTAAGATAGGATTAAATATATTTTTGTTCTCTAAAATTTCAACCTTTCAATTTTAGTTTCTATAAAATAAAAATATAATTTTTAGTCTATATAAACTTATTTAAGAAATAGTTTTAGTCTCTATTGAAACGAAATATGCTTAATCGTCCTTCAACTTTAAAATTTTTAAATGATTTTTAACAAGCATACTTAGAATAATAATGAGTCAAACCTAGTATGAGGACCAAATATACTTTTAGGGAGTCAAACCTAGTATGAGGACCAAATATATGATGTAATTTTTTGTCTTTCTTGTATAGTGGTTAGACTCGTACATCTTAAATTAGATGAAGTGAAGAATTTTGAATTTAAACTCAAATCTCTAATTAAGTTGTACTTACAAGATATAAATATATTTTCTAAATAAACTTCTTTTTTATTATCTAAAAAATTAAGCAAGACATGACAATATGCACAAAATTGGTGACATATCTCATGACTGTTGTAAGGTCTACTTAAGTAAGTTGATCATATACCCTTTTAAATTAGTTGATAATTATTAAATAGGTTTTGAACACATGAACATCCAAAAATCTAAAATTAAGTTGATTATATACTCTTTTAAAGAAAGGGTGTTCAAACACATATAGATACATCTAATAGTTCAAAAAATTTGATAATATAAAACTCTAATACAATTTCAATAATTTTATCGCAACAAGTTTTCTCAAAGAATAACCTCTAAAATAATTATTCTGCTTAATAATTTAATATAGGAATTTATATATCAAAAGACTATTATGTTTTTGCACCATAGAAAAAGTCATGTTCAAGTATAATTTTATGATGCATCCTTTCAATTATTTGCCATAGTAAGTTGTCGCGTTCAATCCCAAATCAGGAATGAATAAATTAACAACAAATCATTCCACATGAATTAATTTTATCAATCATCCATGATACATTGCAATCATAATCAGAAGATGGTGAAATGGTCATATTGACATTCGTGCCTCTCTTTTTAGTATAAAACAAACCATTATGTAATATAAGTATGATTATGACGTGTTTAAAATGCATAAGACATATATCAATTCATGAAGAGCACCTAGGTGATACGCAAGTAGCTTACATAAACCAGTATAAAGTCACAATCAAAGCTCCACAAAGCAGTATAATTTATAATTTAAAATTTAATTAGTTCAACAAAAGAACATTCTAATTGAATTAAAAACAAAATAGCAGTCTGATTCGCAGGGGATCCATAGTATTTAGATGTATGAGGCGAACTAAGAAAACAATACTAACAAAATAAATTCAATTTTACCCTTATTTGTCTTTTTTTTTTTTTTAATGGCAAAAGGGCATAAGCCCAAGAAGAGAAAGACTACAAACACTACTGCATTCATACCTTTAGTAACATTTGATTAATAACACTTTTTTCAAATGTCAGCTACAATCCATTTATTGTAACATTTTTTTTATAAAATGTTGCAAGATTTTTAATTTTGCTCTCACTCCCACTTGTTCTTGTTCACAATTTTCATTGTCTTCTTGTTATTAATTTACGATTCTTGTTTTTTTGACACTTTCATTTAAAATCATCTTTATTCAAGATCATTCGAGAAACTTATCATAACATTCAAAAGCTCTTTCTCTAAATTTCACTTATATGAACTTACTAGAAATTCTTTCGTTCGTCCGGAATTCCATGCTCTCATCATAATTTTGTGTAGTTGTTTTTTGAATCTCGCTCACTCTCATTAATAAATGGAAGATTCTTCCTAATTTGCCAACCATTTTCCAAATTTAGGATCTTTAATCTTAATGAATCATTTCAGTTTGACTTGTTTGTTATAGGCTTTTGAATGTCAAACTAAAATGATTCATTAAGATTGAAGATCCTAAATTTGGAAAAACAAACATTAAGAATGATCTCCAGATTGATGAGTTGTGAACAAAAGACAAAATGACAAAAGTACATTGTACTAGCATTGTTACTGCATAATGTTATGCATGCTTCTAACCAAACACAGTATCAACTAACATTTAACAGTTCATTCTCACATTTGTTCACGTTTTCCTTAAGAATCAAAACCAATAACATTTTGGACAACAATATAAACATGTATTTAATATGTTTAAATCAGATCTGACACTTGGGTAATGTGTCTAACAGTTATATTCAATTTTATCTGAGTTTTCAAGCTTCTTTCCATCTATCAAAGGAAGACCAATCAGAAGACAAAGACAAGAGTTTGACATACAATCAATATTCTCTAGCTCAAGTCAAACACTCTTCAAGCAAACTCTAATTCTCTTCACTATATCTTTGGATCATGCTTATTGAGTTTTTCTTTCAGTTAATCTAAAACAAAGAGTTGAGAATCATTAGATCCCAAACACTTTTATCATACACGTAATTGACTCAAGCCTATCTTTTATGTTAGATTGAGTGTGTTTGTAAAAATCCATTCTAGATTGAAAAGTGATTGTAAAAATTCTGTCAAGGTTGAAAAGTGGCTGTAAAAATCATTTCTAGGTTAAAAGGTGAATATTGTAATTGATCAAGATATGGTCAAGAGAAAAGGTGCGGAGGAGAACGTTTTGGTTATGAAGCACATAGTGAAAATCTCATGGTTGTGAGAACTGAGCTAGTCCGAGTTGGATGAACCAACATACTTTTTGTGTGTGAGCTTTCTATCCCTTATCTTTAATTATTTGCACGCACAAATCACATTTCACTATTATTGTTTTTATTTAGAACCTCTTAATTTCATATAAACTGTCCAAAACGTTATAGTTAGTTAAAAGCTTACTAATCAACTTTTGATTACTAAGTTTAATCTTGAGTAAAGTATCAACTAAAGTGCAAGAACTAAATTTTGAAATGGTCACAATTCAAACCCCTTTTCTTGTATCACATGTTTTCAATCAATTCATGTTAATAAATGTAATGAAATATATATTGAAAACTACGCAAATTTGGCACTTATCACTAATATAGTCCCTTGGTCAATTGTAAAAATGTCTTTTTGAAGAAGTAGAAAGCCAATGTTTAATTATTGGATGCACTAATTCGGTTGGTACCTTTTATACTTGACCATGCAGTTGACATGCTTCATAACCTTTGGTATATTGGAAGCAATCAGTCATTATGGTAGTATCAATGGTGGTAATCAACCATTTCATCACATATTCAGCTCTATGGGATCCACAAAGTCCTACATGAACTTTGCAATAATTCTGAGAGATTCTTCCTTTCTTACGCCCTTTAAGATAACATCATTGACATTCTTTTGTATTTCACGATTAGTTTGTTAACAAATTATATTTTTTTTAATACATCAAATTCTATAAAATTTAATTAATTAATTAATGTTGATGTCTAATTAAAATTATAGAAAATCTTAAATTATTGAGTCACACGTACGGGCACCAACATGAGTAAGTTTAATTTGTCAAATCTTCTGCATAAACCCTTAAGTAAAATTCTCACATGCTAAAGTTAAAGAATTTATACTTGATGATGCTTGATCCATACCTTCTTCTCATTTTACTATCTACGTACAGATCTTCAGGCTGAAATTGATAGCAGCACAATTCCTAATTTTGATAAGAATGACAAGTTAGTTTGGTCTGACTTGACCTCTACTGACATAAGTTTTAAAGATGCTTTTAGTTTTTTAAAGCTCTGTTCAATCTTTCCCCTCAGCTAAGAGGATTTGGAAAAAATGCATTCCTCCCTCAAAATCTTTTTAAGTTTGACACAATTTTTAAAGAAGGATGGTGCAAACATCAATTGTGCTGATATGGTTGCTTGTGGTGGTAATTTCAATTACCATAGTAGGACCAACCTTGATTGTTTTGCGACTCACCATGGTTGAATTTTTAAAGAAGACAATTCTTGTGCATGCAAGTTAGCAAATTACGGTTTATCCAATAAGAGATTTGTTTGGTGTAAGTGTGTAACTCAATCCCTCCTTTTATTTTGTTTCTGAAACTGCTAACAACATTTCATAAATAAAATGTTCTTAGTACAAAGAGTACTAACAAGAAAACATCCGGCCAAAACTCCCTACAATTTACACAACTCAATCAAGTCACACATTCAAAATATAAACACCTTATATAAATTATTACATCCCAAACACACTCGAGGGTGAGAGCACATGTGTGAAAATCATACACAAAACTAACCTACTTAGCTTTAAACCACATCGAATAAATATGTTGCACATTCTCAACTATTAAAAAACATATTACACACGTCATAATTAAAAATTTCTAAATTACGAGTTTTTCTAAAAGAGTTTTTTAGAAAAACGAATTTCCTTCCTAATTTTCGCTTTTTAAATTTAGTTTGTATTAAGCTGATTTTCTGTAAGAATAGTGTTTCTTTTCCTAATTTAAATTCAATTAATTGGATTTTTTTTACTACATTCTTTTTTCTTTTACTATGATTTTATCCTATCAAATTTTCAAGAAAATATTCTCAATGAAACACTTATGTATAGTTTAAACTATTGTTTTGTTTAGATATTAGCGTGTCTATCTGTGCGACAAAACATAAATACTATTTTTAAATATTTAAAAAATATATTAAAATTAAAATAACAATTTTTTTGACATTGGTTGAATATTAAATAGCTGGATGCATCACTACTTGCACTAAAATATATTATAATAAAATCCTAAAAATTGTCAAATATGATATAAAAAATTGGCTAAATTATGATTGGATGTTACACCGATGACACATATAACTTTATTTATTTTTTTTACTTTCTTCCTTATTTTGACTTGATCAACGTGTGATCGAGAAAGTCAAACATGATTATTTTTTAAATTAAAAAAAAATAGGTCCACAACTAAAAAGTAATACATTTTATTTAATTATGCATAAAATCTCATTCTACATTATATAACAACTCCAACATAAAGCTCTAAATTCTCTCAATATTTGGAATGCAATATAGTAATGGTTTGATTGGGATATAGTTAGAATTATTAGGATAGTAATGGTTTGATTGCAATATAGTTAGAATACCTTATTCTATTTTGATGTTTTTACCCCTCTTTCGCCTTTAAAAAAGTAGGAGAAAAAAAAAATCAGTTCTAGAAGCACCATTCTATCCTATAAATTATTTAAAATTGAAAAGACAAAAATAGCACCAAGTTACCTATGCAATGTAATTCACGATCTAAGATAAGGTAAACGGATAAGAAAATCTGAAAGCAAACATAAATAGCATCAAAAACCATATTAAGTGTTTCACCAACATCAGAGGCACAAACCAGAATCAGAAACAACAATGTCTAGTCTCAGTTATATTATAAATGTGAAAACAACAACATTATATATATAATATTGTTGAATTGAAACGTTTCATTCATCACTCACCTCAAAACTTATCCATTTTCTCCATAATATTAATAACAATGAAACTGTGTGAACTACTCTGATGGGTATGGCTACACGTGTCCCTTTTGTTTCATCCACCACACTTTTTCCCAACCAATGCCATAATTATTGCTATGTGGCAATGTCACTTCCTTTACCTGTTTCCTCTTCCTCATTAAGGCTTTCTTCTTCTTCTTCTTCTTCTTTGATTTCACTTGCAACATTGAGGAATTATAAGGGTCTGAAAAGGGTTGGAATCCAAACTAGTGTTGTTGTTGCTATGGCTGCTGAAAATTCAAAGAGTTCTGTGCTTGTTACTGGTGCTGGTGGTCGCACAGGTTCAATCTTTTTGTTGTTTGCTTTCATGGGTTTTCTTCAAATTCTATACTTTCTTGCTCTAGAGAGAGAGACAGAGAGATAGAGTTTGGAACAGAAAATGGAATTTCTTGTTTTGTTTTTTTTTTCTTCTTGATTTTGCTGCTGAAATGTGTGAAAAGTATGGAATTTAATTGCAGAGTTTGGGGATTTCATGGGAGTTGTAAGAGTTTTAGGCATGTGCAGATTGACTTATTTGAGCTTATATACTAACATAAGTACTTGTGAGATTGTTTGCGACAGTTGTTGACATGTCTATAAGTTGTTTTAAGCCCATATTCATAAGCTTTCTGCAAGATAATTTATGGAAATAACTTATATGAAAATATTTTGACTTTATTTTATCGTTTGTAATAGAATTATTTTATACATAAATACTTATATAAGAAACACTTATGTTATAAGCTCTAAATTTATTTGTTTCTCCAAAGAGGTCTAAATTGAGGTTTAGTGAATGGAAGATTGTTGGAATATGTAAAATTTAGTGGTCTTGAAAATTAAGATTTCTGAATTGGGGTTAATGTATCTAACCATACATTAACTGATGATTTCTGAATTTTTATGAGTTCAGTTAGTGACTTGGTGCTGCAAATATAATTTAGGAATTTATTTGTTAAGGATTGTGATACCATTGCATTTGTTAAATTAATAATGACACAATTTCAATAACGTGTATCTAGTAATTGCATTGCCTAGCTATGAAGCATTGACACAAACACGAACATCGAATGCGATATTGGCATATAGACAACAGTAATAGTTTAAGAAAGTAGAGGAGATTCAATGTAACAACTTGTATTGGTGTTGTGTCAGTGTTGAAAGCTAACGCATGTCAGACACTGAACACGCCTTTAATCTGACGTGTCAGTGCTACATAGCTAGCAGTAAATTTACACGAGCTGTATAGGAATCAGCCTTCGGCTTGCAATTGGAAATGTATGCTACTACCTTAAGAACCTCCATTTACAGAGATTTTGTTTGCAACATATATAGAAGGTGGTTACAGTTATCTGGATTTAGTTTTGATGTAGCATTCAGATTGGTTTTGATGTAGAATCTTCATAGTTATAAAACTGTTTTAAAAATTACAAATAGAAAAGACAGGTATAGCAAGATGTTATTTCTATTTCAAGGCTCAAAATTCTACTTCAGGTTGATCAATAGTATAAAATTGAAGTAAATTCGGTTGATGACTGACTACATGCTTTAATGGAATCCTTTTTATAACTTTCTGAAAATTCTTAGTGTGGTTTAGTTGGTCTTACTTTTCAGGACAAATAGTATATAAAAAATTAAAAGAGAGGCCAAACCAATATGCGGCTAGAGGTTTGGTTAGAACAGAAGAAAGCAAGCAGAAAATTGGTGATGCAGATGATGTCTTTATTGGTGATATAAGAGATACTGAAAGTCTTATTCCTGCAATTCAAGGTATAGATGCTCTCATAATCCTCACAAGTGCAGTACCACTGATGAAACCAGGGTTTGATCCAACCCAAGGAAAAAGACCCGAGTTCTATTTCGACGACGGTGCATACCCCGAACAGGTACTATAATTACATTTTCCATACATAAATGATATTTTGGCACACAAATTTGACAATAAATTTCGACAATACTTTAGATGGTTAAAGCAAATTAAATATGTGGTTAGTTACATTCTTTGAATGGTTAATTACTTAATTAATATAGCAAGCTGTCGCAACTCTATAACTCTCCACTAAATGTAATTAACCACAATTTTGAACGTCGTTAACCATAATTTTTAGGTGTTAAAATATGCATGATATTAGTTTATCATCCAAATTGTGTTTGAATATACATGCTATCCATTAACTATGATTTGTGTTCAAATATACACTTGAAAACCGTGGTTAATGACGTTCAGAATAATGGATAATTGTATTCGGCGAATGGTTAATGAGTTGCAACACTTTGTAATTATATTCATTAACCATCTATTGAACGCAATTAACTATATATTGGAACTATGTTATATTCATTAACCATCTATTGAACGCTATTAACTACATATGTTAACCATACATTTTTTTGTCGAAATATGTGCCAAAATAACACAACTATGTTCCATATGTTATGCTTAAATTGTCGATTTTATCCCTTTTATTCATATTTTAGTAATTTTTTACATACTAGGTTGATTGGATTGGGCAGAAAAATCAAATAGATGCTGGTGAGAATCCATGTCTTCTCTCCATTATCATAATGATAAATAACTTTTTCATGCTTGTTTGTATTGAAACTATTTTTTTATCCACATGAACAGCTAAGGCTGCTGGAGTAAAGCAGATTGTGTTAATAGGGTCTATGGGTGGAACAGACCTTAATCATCCTTTGAACAGCTTGGGAAATGGGAATATATTGGTATGTAATGTTTCCTTCAACAGCATTCTAGCATAACTTTTATGATAATGGAGCTTGCCTTTCATTTTAGAGAAAAAATGCAAGTTTGGTAAAAAGATAGTATTGATTTTCCATATACTATGATAATACATCTGCTATATGTCTCACTAAGAATCCTATTTTGCATTCCAGAGCAAAGCATATAGAAATTAAATACGATTTTGTATTGATTGCAGGTTTGGAAAAGAAAGGCTGAGCAATATCTGGCTGATTCTGGTATTCCATATACGATTATAAGGTACATCGGTTTCTGTCCATACTTAGACATATATAGGAAATTAGAAGATTACATCGGTTTCTTATTTTCTTTATACTTTTCCAGCATTGGAAACTAGAAGAGTAAACCCTGTTCTGTTTGGCTATCAGTTTTAGTTTTGAAGTTCCTTAAAACCAAATTTAAGTTTTTTAGTAGTTTTTGGTTCATAAAATTAAATGTTGTTAACAATCTTATGCACCGTTTAGTTCACATGAAAAATGTATTGTACATTCTACTCTAGAATTCTTCATCAACTTCTGAGAATAAAGTGCAGCATTTATAAGTTTGAAAATTAAGGAAAACACAAATGCATAGATATGACACAATTTACTACCTTTATGAGAAAATTCACTCTAAAGTGCATTCATTACTTTATCTTTGTCTAAGCTTCCAATAAAACTTCATATCCAAAATGCCTGAACAATCAATCTAACTAGAGACTACTTGAATTGTATTACGAAAATTTTGCCGTCTTTTCTCACTCTCTGTAATGAGTCAGAGCTGGTGGCTTGCAAGACAAAGAGGGAGGTATCCGGGAACTCATCATAGGGAAGGATGACGAGCTTCTACAGACTGAAACCAGAACCATAACAAGATCTGATGTTGCTGAAGTTTGTATTCAGGTATATTATTTTTTGAGAAAATTAGACGTTCATTGTCTGTGTAAACTAGTTTTACATTGACGTCCACTGAGAATATATTATTTTGCAATTATTTTTAAAATGCATTAACAAGTGAACTTATGTGGCAATATGATAAGTTCTCATTGAATATCGATGTAAAATTAATTTATATTGACAGAGCATTCCCATTAAACTCAAATTCTTTTTATTATTTTATGTATATGGAAACTAATAAGCTCTCTCTATCTCTCCCACCCTATGAAGCACTAAGAAAGACATTACACAGACATCAGACAAAATACTAACACTGGCATGTCGATACTGATAATAATTTGAAAAATAGAAGTAATTGAATATAACCACATATGTTGGTGTCATGTCTATGTCGGACACTAATACATATCGGAACAAAATTCCACCATATTTTAAAATTCTTGCTCAACTATGTGATTGCCTGATTGGATATCTTTTCATTCAATTGGTTTTACAGGCACTAAATTTTGAGGAGGCTCAATTTAAGGCATTTGATTTGGCATCAAAACCTGAGGGAGCAGGTTCACCAACAAAGGACTTTAAGGCTTTATTTTCCCAAATCACCACACGTTTTTGATTTTGCATGTTGTTGTCATTATCTTAAAATCCTTCTTATTTACATTTGGAATTGAATAATAAAGCTAATAGTGCTACTTAAAGAAAATTTGCATTGTGTTTTGGTAATTTAGAAAAGGATTGTATCTAAAGCAAATCATAGATTTCTCCAGTTCTGTAATCCTTCCTTGAGAAAAACTCGTGTCTACATTTATCAGTTTTCAGTTCATTGTTTTCATTTTAGTGGTGCATGTTTGGTTCCACTTTGGAGGAATCAAAATTGATTCTGGAAGTATAAAATTGATTTTAATATGTTTGGTTTGTTATCTAATAAAATTGATTTTCCTTCGGAATTGATTTCAACTTGAAGGTAGAACTTGTAGCTTTTACCTTGAGTTTTATCTCAAATTTATTATTCAACTTGCTTTTAAATGAATGTAATCAAACATAAATCACTTTATTTTCAACTATTAGCTATAATCAATTTACATAACCAATTCATTCAAATCAATTTTTGGACAAAACTAAAAGCTCTATGGTATCATGAGATATTGGTTTGTAGCATTGTTAAACTTACTAGAAAGGAGCTCCGACAATTCTAAATTTAATCGGAAGATAAGTAAAATTTGACAAGTAGTTAAAGCGCTTTAGGTATAATAAGACAAAAATGATAAGTGTGTCTTGTAGTTTGTAAAACACGTTTAGAAAATCTTATGCATTTTGAAATCTACTTGACTTTGTGCAAGGAATCAAATCAATTATCTCTTTGTAATATTGTATTTATTGTTGTATATATGAATGAGGAGAGAGAAGACAATAAAGAGAGAGAAAATTAAGAGATAAATAAAGAAGAAATAGAAAATGTTGCGGAGAAAATGCAACAAGAAAAAAACTTTGCACTACAAATTTGAGTTAGATAAACTATTTTAAAAATTATAGGCAGGAGCTAGTGTTTTATTACACTTAACAATCACTGAACGAATTATAATCTTGAAAATTCAGTTTGCAAAATTATTGCTTGTTGCAATATTTGTTTGTCATTCTAGCATGTTTTCCAAGAAAAGGCATCATATTCATATTAGTATTTTTCCATCATAATAGACCTAGAAAAATCTGACATTTCTCACAACCTTTTTTGTTTTTTTCCTTTCAAATTCCATGCACACGTTGACTGTACTTTGACAAATTGTCACTTTCAATAGTCTTATTCTTGTTTTCCACTACTATGAGTGGATCAGAGAGGTTTTTGCTGTCCACACGAAAATAAATCTACAATTTCTTTTCATTTTTCCTTTCTTTTTAAAAAATATATTTCAACAAGCTTAATTTTCTAAATTTAGTGCCTATGAACCAATCTTTTTCCTAAATGATTTGTCATTATATGATGTGACAAATCATCTTGACGTCCTCCATTCATTTGACCCATGTAACCAATCTAGTTTGATGAAACATACTTATGTTTTTATTGTAAGCAATTAAAGTTAAATAAGATAAAAGGGATGGTGACTCAATTCAAAGTAAATAAAATCTTTGGATTTATTAAATACTTGCAAAAAAAGTTACATTTACTTCCCTCCAAAGAGATTAGCGAAAATTGAACCCTCATAGATATTAAGGAATTTCCAACCACCACCATAGGTCAAAAGTGATGACAATTCTTCCACAACAAATGTAAAGAGATAATTTCTTGCATATTTACATATGAACCCATTGTAGCACCTAAGCTTGAAACCAATTTTATATATTTTTTTCAAACGAAAAACATTTACCATAAAATACTTAGGAAAATAATTTATCGACTAGTATATTTTGTTGAGTAATTCTAACAACATACTTTCTAACACACATTTTTTTATATATTTTGTTCTATTAATTGAAATTTAAATGAGCACCAAATTAAAAATTTGGTGTGCCTCATGAATTTCAATCAATAGGCCGAACTGAAAAATGTGTAAGAGAATGTATCGCTAAATTTATCTATTTTGTTAAAACATTGGCATTTCTCCTAAATATACAAGATATGGATGTACATGTCATATGTCATACATGGTTTGGCTAATAAAAAAAACCAAACCAGTTCCAAATTTAAACTAAGGTATCAAAACTTAACCACTTATAAGAAGGGATATTGATGCAGAAACTTCAAAATGAGTAATAGCAACAATCATAGGATATTTTTTTATTACATGTCAAAGTTATCAGTAACATTACATTAAATCATGTTCATTTGACAATCCTCTATTTAGCTACCAAACTACATACTTCCTAAATGATCTTAAGGCCAAATGTCATACATAGTCTACTTTCTTCCTCATGTTTTGATGACCCTTTATTTATTTTTATCTTTAATCATACATTGTTGAATTATCATATTAAAATTAGTTCAACATACATTGAACAAAAATGACAAGAACCAGCATTGTTGACTAGAACTAAGAAATGAAGTCATTGTAGCAGTACCTGATCTCTTCATATGTCAAAAAACTAATTCACAAACCACTTTTACCGTCTTAGTTAGTCAAGCCGGTTTCCAACAAGAAAGCGCATAAACTATTCGCCCCTTCCAACCTTGCAATAACCACTTGCTGTCTTCGTCGATTACAAAATCCTTGTGGTAGCTAGACCTTACTTTCTCCAATGCTCTTTCTACTATGTTTTTGCCGAATGTTTGTTGAGAAAACCCAGCTCGGAGAATACGAACTTGCCACTGCCTATACGTCTCTGGCCTCTCTACTCTCTCGCAACCTTCACAAGCTATAACATTCAATGCTTCCTTCCCAAATATCTCTTTCTCAATTAGCATCCTTTCCCAATCCTCGCGAGGCACAATACTTTCAAGCATATCAAAAAGCGAAGAGAAGTGAAACAATGCCTCCCTAAATCGAGTAACGAAGAAAGGTGCGTTAAAGGCTCCATTAATAATGCCATGAATGAATATATCAGGTTTGATCTTCCTTATCAAACTGAGGAACTTATTCCTCGGACTGTCAACTACCACAGATTCATCGAGCAAGTTTTTACCGCGGTAAAAACATGTAACAACAAGGTATTCATCCCTGTCGATCTTGAGTTCCTCAAGCTGAATGGTATCCCATTTTTTCGCTATAGCATTATACTCAAATGGCACATCAAAAGATTCAGCATACGCTGCCAAGCGGGAACCAGTTTCTTTAATTCTCTCGGCAGGCCTGAAACCGGGTTGTGGAAAGTCTATTCCTGTAATACGAAGTTTAGGCGGTCCTCCTGGTCTTATCGAAAGTCTCTGTATAAAGGTAGGCCATTGGAAACCGTAGAGGATACCGAAGTCTACAACATGGACCCTCATTGAACTCGCTGCAGATCTCATTATAGTGACATTCGAGACGAAACTAGTCATCTTCCGAAAAGGGCAAGCAGCGAGGTAAAGATGATAAGCTTTCAACAAATCAGCAGCAGACGTTCTTTTACTGATAAGTCCTTTATAAATTTGGCTTCCTGTACCAGCCAAACGCGCTTCGAGGCCATCAGCAAACATATGAGCCAACCGCTGATTTCCATCTCCGAAAGGACTCGAGTGCTGCCTGATCTGCTTAAGCAACTCATGCGCGCTTTTATGGTCGTCTGCTGCAACAGCTTGTGCACAAAGAACTAGCAGTGTTCTCAAATCAACCACTTCTGTTTTCCCATTTTGTTTTTTACCTCGTCCTTTACCACTAGTAGTTGCTTTTTTTGATTTACTGCTTGGCAGGTTTATCATCTTGATCTTAGTTTGCAAAGCCTCACGCCGAGCAATGAAATGTTTCTTACCATCTCCTAAACTATGAAGCAGGATTATATCAAACATAGTTGACCGCAACGTGGGCTCTGAGTAAATCGCTGCTTGCTTGTTGCTTCTATTTTCTTCGATGTCTCCCTCTTCGCCGTGAGGATGCTTCCTTCCCTTCGATCCATAAAGAAAAGACTTCCCATCATTCTTCTCCACCTTAACCGATAATTCATCTTTCACCACTTTAGGCTCTAGTATTGAGTACTTAGCAACATCCGAATTAGGAAAGAATCCATTTCCACTAGGTAGAAACTTATTAGCCTCCTCGACACCTTTTCGAAATTGCAAAATTGGTTGATTTTCACTATTCCGATCAGTGATCTGTAAAATACTGTCTGGAGACTCCAAAGGCCCTTCCACAGTACTTTTTACACTATTTGTAGAGCTATAAGATGATTGTGAAATGCTATTGAATATAAAATCTTGATGAGGAAATTGAACTTCCCTCGAGTTTCCGCGCAAAGAATTGTTATTAAAAATGCTACTAAGATCACCATCATCAACACAAGAACCATAATAATTATCAATGAAGTTATTATCACCAACTCCATCATTTTGATAACTAAGACTAGAAGATTTTCCTAATGGCAAATCCGGGTACTTTTCACCTATAACTTCATAGAACGATTTCTCAGCAATTTGAAGATCTAAAGAATCTTGAAGCATACATGTCTTATCTTCCATATCTTCTTCCATAAGAATCTTATTGATGTAACTCAAAACAGCATCAGAAAATTCACAATCCTCAGGAGAAGGTTCCTCATGTGTCGAAATGGAAGTTGTCAAAGAAGGTGTATCAGTTATCAAATTAGACTCAACTAAACCAAATTCCCTACTTTGATCAAAAAAAACATTTTCATATCTCTGATTCTGAAAAACAGGCAAAGATTGATTCTCCAACTGGATCTCATTTTTGGAACCACAAAACCCTTTAAGATGTGGATCCTTCATAATCAAATTTTGCACAAGTTTTTTCACATAAAAATTCAATCTTTAGTCCTAAATAGTCTTCAAACAAACGACCCTTTTCCTTCAAAATTAAAACAGAACCATCAAAATTCATACCAAACCCTATCAACATAGGTAATGAAATGGGGTGCAATAAAAACATAAAAAAATTGAAACTTTCAAATAGGCATAATGAATAGTCAATAGGAAAAAGAAAATAAACACATAAAAAGTAACTAAATGTTTTAATTTACACGTTATTATATGATAACAATGACACCAAAAGAGCAAGTTTTTTCAAACATGAAGCTTAATAAGTGGAATAAAATCAAATAAGCATAAAAAATAACCTATTAAAAAAATGAACAATTAAATAGAAATGGAGATGGTAATGGAAAATAAACAGCAACATAATAAACACACAAACAATGGAAACGAAGTTGAGTGAGAAGTGAGAGACAAGTTTGGTTACCCATCCATAAGAGGCAGAGAGACAGCACTAGTTCCAAGAGCAGCAGAGAAGTTAGAGAGAGAGAGAGAGCGCGAAAAGGAAGCTGTAAGAATTAACTTAAAGATGTTTTCGTTTCATCACAAAAATAGTCATTACTTTTTAAAGGTCAAAGACTAACTAAAATGAGTGCAATTGAAGTTACTATATTTAGTAAATATTTACTCATAAATTTAGTTTTTGTTGATAGTTTTTATTGGTGTTAGTTGTTGAAGTAATTGAAATGTTTGATAAATTTAGTTGTTAGAATTAATTTAAAAATGTAAATTGACATAAAAAATATTTTTAAATATTAAAAAAATTGGATCAATAAAAATTGATATATAATTTGATTAAAAATTTGAATTAAATGTATTTGTTTATGTTGCATAAAATTGTTTATATTTAAAATTAAATAAAGTAAAAAATTAGTGTAATAATTTTTATTTTATTTTATCATATTATTAAAGTAGAGTGAAGTGGGATGATTTGTGGAATTTTAGTGTAACTGTTTTATGTTAACAAGTGTACATCCTTTTTCTCAACTAAAATTTTCAAAAACTATAATAATATTTAGAATTATATAACAAACAAATTCCAAGGTTTGGATTCTCCTTAGAAGTATATTTTAATGTAGGAGGTCCATCATGATTCGTGTTTATAAATTACTTAAATATTTTGTTTTCGATGAGCGATAATATTTTTTAGAAATATATATTAACGATTCTATTTATCTTTATATTTGAGATAGTGACTCAATTTGTGTTGATTTAATAAATTGAGCTTTGAGAGATACGATTATTTTATTTTTTTATTGAACGAACTTTAATCGAGTAATTGTATTAGTCGTAAAAGCCAAAATGATCGTTATGAAAAGTGTCATCGATTTTTATTAAAATTTTAAATAATTTTTTAAATATTAATTCACGATAGATCACCTATAAATTTAGTTCACAGTAACATTTATTTTAAATAATATTTTTTATTTTAAATTATTTAAATAATGATATCGAGTAGAATACCATGTATGAGGTGTCTATTTTTAAATTTCTCTCTCCAACCTTTTAGAGTAGTGTAGCTGCTTTAATTTATAGGTCTTTTTAGTTTTACTGATATATTGAGTATTTTTTAAATGGTTTTTTTTATTCTCTTTAATTTTCAATTAACTATTTCTTTTCCTCTTTAGTTTCTATGGATTTGCATAACTACATTGAGAAAGTCGACTATGCTATAACACATTGCAGTATGGTAGTTGATTTTCCCATGCATCTTCAACTTTGTTTCTATAACCACAATAAAGTACAATCAATATTTGTGGACTAATAGCTAACAACCTCAATAACAACAGGGGTAAACAACGAGAAGATGTAATCTACTTGGTGATTTTTGTGGATGTGGAGAAATATAGTCATCTATGAGGTGGCGGCTGTTCCATTCATATATTCATTGGAACCCTCATCATCGTGAGTCGACCTACATTGGAAAGAAAAAACTTTCATAAAGGCGGATCAAACTTAACAATGATGACACTTGCAAAAACAATGATAAGCGTTTAGGCTATAGAGGGATTGTTCGCAACATAACTATGAGATGGATCAAAGGGTACATTGCGAAGATCGACGTGTGTTGCGCTCTGCATGCGAAAATGTGGAGTTTGTACCTTAGTTTGGTTATAGCTCGGAGGGAGGGATTCACACATCTTATAGTGAAAAATGACTTCCAAGTTTTGATTGACATGATAATAGGAAACTGAAAATTAGGTGGGGTGACTTCCATTTTGATTCGTCGTATTAGGCATCTTTTAAATTTCAACTGGAACGTCCAGTCCAGCATACTTGGTGCAATGGAAACTGAAGTGCTAATAACTTGCTAACATTAGTCTCTATATAGACTCTTTAAATTGTAATATAGTGGAGTTTTCTCCAAGTGAACTCCATGGCTATCTTTTTGATGATTTATCCGAAACTTACGTACTTAAGAATACTTACCTAACATTTAATTTCTCTCTTAGACTTTGGTTCTCTTTTGCATCCAAAAAAAAGTACAATCAATATTTCTTAAAAAAAAAAAAGAGCACAATCAAAATCAAAATTAATGACAAACACGATGAAAAAAACAGTCTCCACTATAGAACCACTACTAGAGTGTTAGAGTAGGACCGGCAAACATCCCCTT
>JBBPBP010000003.1:10798106-10828865 GCA_037974735.1 Cicer chorassanicum
TTTTTTTTTTCTTCTTGATTTTGCTGCTGAAATGTGTGAAAAGTATGGAATTTAATTGCAGAGTTTGGGGATTTCATGGGAGTTGTAAGAGTTTTAGGCATGTGCAGATTGACTTATTTGAGCTTATATACTAACATAAGTACTTGTGAGATTGTTTGCGACAGTTGTTGACATGTCTATAAGTTGTTTTAAGCCCATATTCATAAGCTTTCTGCAAGATAATTTATGGAAATAACTTATATGAAAATATTTTGACTTTATTTTATCGTTTGTAATAGAATTATTTTATACATAAATACTTATATAAGAAACACTTATGTTATAAGCTCTAAATTTATTTGTTTCTCCAAAGAGGTCTAAATTGAGGTTTAGTGAATGGAAGATTGTTGGAATATGTAAAATTTAGTGGTCTTGAAAATTAAGATTTCTGAATTGGGGTTAATGTATCTAACCATACATTAACTGATGATTTCTGAATTTTTATGAGTTCAGTTAGTGACTTGGTGCTGCAAATATAATTTAGGAATTTATTTGTTAAGGATTGTGATACCATTGCATTTGTTAAATTAATAATGACACAATTTCAATAACGTGTATCTAGTAATTGCATTGCCTAGCTATGAAGCATTGACACAAACACGAACATCGAATGCGATATTGGCATATAGACAACAGTAATAGTTTAAGAAAGTAGAGGAGATTCAATGTAACAACTTGTATTGGTGTTGTGTCAGTGTTGAAAGCTAACGCATGTCAGACACTGAACACGCCTTTAATCTGACGTGTCAGTGCTACATAGCTAGCAGTAAATTTACACGAGCTGTATAGGAATCAGCCTTCGGCTTGCAATTGGAAATGTATGCTACTACCTTAAGAACCTCCATTTACAGAGATTTTGTTTGCAACATATATAGAAGGTGGTTACAGTTATCTGGATTTAGTTTTGATGTAGCATTCAGATTGGTTTTGATGTAGAATCTTCATAGTTATAAAACTGTTTTAAAAATTACAAATAGAAAAGACAGGTATAGCAAGATGTTATTTCTATTTCAAGGCTCAAAATTCTACTTCAGGTTGATCAATAGTATAAAATTGAAGTAAATTCGGTTGATGACTGACTACATGCTTTAATGGAATCCTTTTTATAACTTTCTGAAAATTCTTAGTGTGGTTTAGTTGGTCTTACTTTTCAGGACAAATAGTATATAAAAAATTAAAAGAGAGGCCAAACCAATATGCGGCTAGAGGTTTGGTTAGAACAGAAGAAAGCAAGCAGAAAATTGGTGATGCAGATGATGTCTTTATTGGTGATATAAGAGATACTGAAAGTCTTATTCCTGCAATTCAAGGTATAGATGCTCTCATAATCCTCACAAGTGCAGTACCACTGATGAAACCAGGGTTTGATCCAACCCAAGGAAAAAGACCCGAGTTCTATTTCGACGACGGTGCATACCCCGAACAGGTACTATAATTACATTTTCCATACATAAATGATATTTTGGCACACAAATTTGACAATAAATTTCGACAATACTTTAGATGGTTAAAGCAAATTAAATATGTGGTTAGTTACATTCTTTGAATGGTTAATTACTTAATTAATATAGCAAGCTGTCGCAACTCTATAACTCTCCACTAAATGTAATTAACCACAATTTTGAACGTCGTTAACCATAATTTTTAGGTGTTAAAATATGCATGATATTAGTTTATCATCCAAATTGTGTTTGAATATACATGCTATCCATTAACTATGATTTGTGTTCAAATATACACTTGAAAACCGTGGTTAATGACGTTCAGAATAATGGATAATTGTATTCGGCGAATGGTTAATGAGTTGCAACACTTTGTAATTATATTCATTAACCATCTATTGAACGCAATTAACTATATATTGGAACTATGTTATATTCATTAACCATCTATTGAACGCTATTAACTACATATGTTAACCATACATTTTTTTGTCGAAATATGTGCCAAAATAACACAACTATGTTCCATATGTTATGCTTAAATTGTCGATTTTATCCCTTTTATTCATATTTTAGTAATTTTTTACATACTAGGTTGATTGGATTGGGCAGAAAAATCAAATAGATGCTGGTGAGAATCCATGTCTTCTCTCCATTATCATAATGATAAATAACTTTTTCATGCTTGTTTGTATTGAAACTATTTTTTTATCCACATGAACAGCTAAGGCTGCTGGAGTAAAGCAGATTGTGTTAATAGGGTCTATGGGTGGAACAGACCTTAATCATCCTTTGAACAGCTTGGGAAATGGGAATATATTGGTATGTAATGTTTCCTTCAACAGCATTCTAGCATAACTTTTATGATAATGGAGCTTGCCTTTCATTTTAGAGAAAAAATGCAAGTTTGGTAAAAAGATAGTATTGATTTTCCATATACTATGATAATACATCTGCTATATGTCTCACTAAGAATCCTATTTTGCATTCCAGAGCAAAGCATATAGAAATTAAATACGATTTTGTATTGATTGCAGGTTTGGAAAAGAAAGGCTGAGCAATATCTGGCTGATTCTGGTATTCCATATACGATTATAAGGTACATCGGTTTCTGTCCATACTTAGACATATATAGGAAATTAGAAGATTACATCGGTTTCTTATTTTCTTTATACTTTTCCAGCATTGGAAACTAGAAGAGTAAACCCTGTTCTGTTTGGCTATCAGTTTTAGTTTTGAAGTTCCTTAAAACCAAATTTAAGTTTTTTAGTAGTTTTTGGTTCATAAAATTAAATGTTGTTAACAATCTTATGCACCGTTTAGTTCACATGAAAAATGTATTGTACATTCTACTCTAGAATTCTTCATCAACTTCTGAGAATAAAGTGCAGCATTTATAAGTTTGAAAATTAAGGAAAACACAAATGCATAGATATGACACAATTTACTACCTTTATGAGAAAATTCACTCTAAAGTGCATTCATTACTTTATCTTTGTCTAAGCTTCCAATAAAACTTCATATCCAAAATGCCTGAACAATCAATCTAACTAGAGACTACTTGAATTGTATTACGAAAATTTTGCCGTCTTTTCTCACTCTCTGTAATGAGTCAGAGCTGGTGGCTTGCAAGACAAAGAGGGAGGTATCCGGGAACTCATCATAGGGAAGGATGACGAGCTTCTACAGACTGAAACCAGAACCATAACAAGATCTGATGTTGCTGAAGTTTGTATTCAGGTATATTATTTTTTGAGAAAATTAGACGTTCATTGTCTGTGTAAACTAGTTTTACATTGACGTCCACTGAGAATATATTATTTTGCAATTATTTTTAAAATGCATTAACAAGTGAACTTATGTGGCAATATGATAAGTTCTCATTGAATATCGATGTAAAATTAATTTATATTGACAGAGCATTCCCATTAAACTCAAATTCTTTTTATTATTTTATGTATATGGAAACTAATAAGCTCTCTCTATCTCTCCCACCCTATGAAGCACTAAGAAAGACATTACACAGACATCAGACAAAATACTAACACTGGCATGTCGATACTGATAATAATTTGAAAAATAGAAGTAATTGAATATAACCACATATGTTGGTGTCATGTCTATGTCGGACACTAATACATATCGGAACAAAATTCCACCATATTTTAAAATTCTTGCTCAACTATGTGATTGCCTGATTGGATATCTTTTCATTCAATTGGTTTTACAGGCACTAAATTTTGAGGAGGCTCAATTTAAGGCATTTGATTTGGCATCAAAACCTGAGGGAGCAGGTTCACCAACAAAGGACTTTAAGGCTTTATTTTCCCAAATCACCACACGTTTTTGATTTTGCATGTTGTTGTCATTATCTTAAAATCCTTCTTATTTACATTTGGAATTGAATAATAAAGCTAATAGTGCTACTTAAAGAAAATTTGCATTGTGTTTTGGTAATTTAGAAAAGGATTGTATCTAAAGCAAATCATAGATTTCTCCAGTTCTGTAATCCTTCCTTGAGAAAAACTCGTGTCTACATTTATCAGTTTTCAGTTCATTGTTTTCATTTTAGTGGTGCATGTTTGGTTCCACTTTGGAGGAATCAAAATTGATTCTGGAAGTATAAAATTGATTTTAATATGTTTGGTTTGTTATCTAATAAAATTGATTTTCCTTCGGAATTGATTTCAACTTGAAGGTAGAACTTGTAGCTTTTACCTTGAGTTTTATCTCAAATTTATTATTCAACTTGCTTTTAAATGAATGTAATCAAACATAAATCACTTTATTTTCAACTATTAGCTATAATCAATTTACATAACCAATTCATTCAAATCAATTTTTGGACAAAACTAAAAGCTCTATGGTATCATGAGATATTGGTTTGTAGCATTGTTAAACTTACTAGAAAGGAGCTCCGACAATTCTAAATTTAATCGGAAGATAAGTAAAATTTGACAAGTAGTTAAAGCGCTTTAGGTATAATAAGACAAAAATGATAAGTGTGTCTTGTAGTTTGTAAAACACGTTTAGAAAATCTTATGCATTTTGAAATCTACTTGACTTTGTGCAAGGAATCAAATCAATTATCTCTTTGTAATATTGTATTTATTGTTGTATATATGAATGAGGAGAGAGAAGACAATAAAGAGAGAGAAAATTAAGAGATAAATAAAGAAGAAATAGAAAATGTTGCGGAGAAAATGCAACAAGAAAAAAACTTTGCACTACAAATTTGAGTTAGATAAACTATTTTAAAAATTATAGGCAGGAGCTAGTGTTTTATTACACTTAACAATCACTGAACGAATTATAATCTTGAAAATTCAGTTTGCAAAATTATTGCTTGTTGCAATATTTGTTTGTCATTCTAGCATGTTTTCCAAGAAAAGGCATCATATTCATATTAGTATTTTTCCATCATAATAGACCTAGAAAAATCTGACATTTCTCACAACCTTTTTTGTTTTTTTCCTTTCAAATTCCATGCACACGTTGACTGTACTTTGACAAATTGTCACTTTCAATAGTCTTATTCTTGTTTTCCACTACTATGAGTGGATCAGAGAGGTTTTTGCTGTCCACACGAAAATAAATCTACAATTTCTTTTCATTTTTCCTTTCTTTTTAAAAAATATATTTCAACAAGCTTAATTTTCTAAATTTAGTGCCTATGAACCAATCTTTTTCCTAAATGATTTGTCATTATATGATGTGACAAATCATCTTGACGTCCTCCATTCATTTGACCCATGTAACCAATCTAGTTTGATGAAACATACTTATGTTTTTATTGTAAGCAATTAAAGTTAAATAAGATAAAAGGGATGGTGACTCAATTCAAAGTAAATAAAATCTTTGGATTTATTAAATACTTGCAAAAAAAGTTACATTTACTTCCCTCCAAAGAGATTAGCGAAAATTGAACCCTCATAGATATTAAGGAATTTCCAACCACCACCATAGGTCAAAAGTGATGACAATTCTTCCACAACAAATGTAAAGAGATAATTTCTTGCATATTTACATATGAACCCATTGTAGCACCTAAGCTTGAAACCAATTTTATATATTTTTTTCAAACGAAAAACATTTACCATAAAATACTTAGGAAAATAATTTATCGACTAGTATATTTTGTTGAGTAATTCTAACAACATACTTTCTAACACACATTTTTTTATATATTTTGTTCTATTAATTGAAATTTAAATGAGCACCAAATTAAAAATTTGGTGTGCCTCATGAATTTCAATCAATAGGCCGAACTGAAAAATGTGTAAGAGAATGTATCGCTAAATTTATCTATTTTGTTAAAACATTGGCATTTCTCCTAAATATACAAGATATGGATGTACATGTCATATGTCATACATGGTTTGGCTAATAAAAAAAACCAAACCAGTTCCAAATTTAAACTAAGGTATCAAAACTTAACCACTTATAAGAAGGGATATTGATGCAGAAACTTCAAAATGAGTAATAGCAACAATCATAGGATATTTTTTTATTACATGTCAAAGTTATCAGTAACATTACATTAAATCATGTTCATTTGACAATCCTCTATTTAGCTACCAAACTACATACTTCCTAAATGATCTTAAGGCCAAATGTCATACATAGTCTACTTTCTTCCTCATGTTTTGATGACCCTTTATTTATTTTTATCTTTAATCATACATTGTTGAATTATCATATTAAAATTAGTTCAACATACATTGAACAAAAATGACAAGAACCAGCATTGTTGACTAGAACTAAGAAATGAAGTCATTGTAGCAGTACCTGATCTCTTCATATGTCAAAAAACTAATTCACAAACCACTTTTACCGTCTTAGTTAGTCAAGCCGGTTTCCAACAAGAAAGCGCATAAACTATTCGCCCCTTCCAACCTTGCAATAACCACTTGCTGTCTTCGTCGATTACAAAATCCTTGTGGTAGCTAGACCTTACTTTCTCCAATGCTCTTTCTACTATGTTTTTGCCGAATGTTTGTTGAGAAAACCCAGCTCGGAGAATACGAACTTGCCACTGCCTATACGTCTCTGGCCTCTCTACTCTCTCGCAACCTTCACAAGCTATAACATTCAATGCTTCCTTCCCAAATATCTCTTTCTCAATTAGCATCCTTTCCCAATCCTCGCGAGGCACAATACTTTCAAGCATATCAAAAAGCGAAGAGAAGTGAAACAATGCCTCCCTAAATCGAGTAACGAAGAAAGGTGCGTTAAAGGCTCCATTAATAATGCCATGAATGAATATATCAGGTTTGATCTTCCTTATCAAACTGAGGAACTTATTCCTCGGACTGTCAACTACCACAGATTCATCGAGCAAGTTTTTACCGCGGTAAAAACATGTAACAACAAGGTATTCATCCCTGTCGATCTTGAGTTCCTCAAGCTGAATGGTATCCCATTTTTTCGCTATAGCATTATACTCAAATGGCACATCAAAAGATTCAGCATACGCTGCCAAGCGGGAACCAGTTTCTTTAATTCTCTCGGCAGGCCTGAAACCGGGTTGTGGAAAGTCTATTCCTGTAATACGAAGTTTAGGCGGTCCTCCTGGTCTTATCGAAAGTCTCTGTATAAAGGTAGGCCATTGGAAACCGTAGAGGATACCGAAGTCTACAACATGGACCCTCATTGAACTCGCTGCAGATCTCATTATAGTGACATTCGAGACGAAACTAGTCATCTTCCGAAAAGGGCAAGCAGCGAGGTAAAGATGATAAGCTTTCAACAAATCAGCAGCAGACGTTCTTTTACTGATAAGTCCTTTATAAATTTGGCTTCCTGTACCAGCCAAACGCGCTTCGAGGCCATCAGCAAACATATGAGCCAACCGCTGATTTCCATCTCCGAAAGGACTCGAGTGCTGCCTGATCTGCTTAAGCAACTCATGCGCGCTTTTATGGTCGTCTGCTGCAACAGCTTGTGCACAAAGAACTAGCAGTGTTCTCAAATCAACCACTTCTGTTTTCCCATTTTGTTTTTTACCTCGTCCTTTACCACTAGTAGTTGCTTTTTTTGATTTACTGCTTGGCAGGTTTATCATCTTGATCTTAGTTTGCAAAGCCTCACGCCGAGCAATGAAATGTTTCTTACCATCTCCTAAACTATGAAGCAGGATTATATCAAACATAGTTGACCGCAACGTGGGCTCTGAGTAAATCGCTGCTTGCTTGTTGCTTCTATTTTCTTCGATGTCTCCCTCTTCGCCGTGAGGATGCTTCCTTCCCTTCGATCCATAAAGAAAAGACTTCCCATCATTCTTCTCCACCTTAACCGATAATTCATCTTTCACCACTTTAGGCTCTAGTATTGAGTACTTAGCAACATCCGAATTAGGAAAGAATCCATTTCCACTAGGTAGAAACTTATTAGCCTCCTCGACACCTTTTCGAAATTGCAAAATTGGTTGATTTTCACTATTCCGATCAGTGATCTGTAAAATACTGTCTGGAGACTCCAAAGGCCCTTCCACAGTACTTTTTACACTATTTGTAGAGCTATAAGATGATTGTGAAATGCTATTGAATATAAAATCTTGATGAGGAAATTGAACTTCCCTCGAGTTTCCGCGCAAAGAATTGTTATTAAAAATGCTACTAAGATCACCATCATCAACACAAGAACCATAATAATTATCAATGAAGTTATTATCACCAACTCCATCATTTTGATAACTAAGACTAGAAGATTTTCCTAATGGCAAATCCGGGTACTTTTCACCTATAACTTCATAGAACGATTTCTCAGCAATTTGAAGATCTAAAGAATCTTGAAGCATACATGTCTTATCTTCCATATCTTCTTCCATAAGAATCTTATTGATGTAACTCAAAACAGCATCAGAAAATTCACAATCCTCAGGAGAAGGTTCCTCATGTGTCGAAATGGAAGTTGTCAAAGAAGGTGTATCAGTTATCAAATTAGACTCAACTAAACCAAATTCCCTACTTTGATCAAAAAAAACATTTTCATATCTCTGATTCTGAAAAACAGGCAAAGATTGATTCTCCAACTGGATCTCATTTTTGGAACCACAAAACCCTTTAAGATGTGGATCCTTCATAATCAAATTTTGCACAAGTTTTTTCACATAAAAATTCAATCTTTAGTCCTAAATAGTCTTCAAACAAACGACCCTTTTCCTTCAAAATTAAAACAGAACCATCAAAATTCATACCAAACCCTATCAACATAGGTAATGAAATGGGGTGCAATAAAAACATAAAAAAATTGAAACTTTCAAATAGGCATAATGAATAGTCAATAGGAAAAAGAAAATAAACACATAAAAAGTAACTAAATGTTTTAATTTACACGTTATTATATGATAACAATGACACCAAAAGAGCAAGTTTTTTCAAACATGAAGCTTAATAAGTGGAATAAAATCAAATAAGCATAAAAAATAACCTATTAAAAAAATGAACAATTAAATAGAAATGGAGATGGTAATGGAAAATAAACAGCAACATAATAAACACACAAACAATGGAAACGAAGTTGAGTGAGAAGTGAGAGACAAGTTTGGTTACCCATCCATAAGAGGCAGAGAGACAGCACTAGTTCCAAGAGCAGCAGAGAAGTTAGAGAGAGAGAGAGAGCGCGAAAAGGAAGCTGTAAGAATTAACTTAAAGATGTTTTCGTTTCATCACAAAAATAGTCATTACTTTTTAAAGGTCAAAGACTAACTAAAATGAGTGCAATTGAAGTTACTATATTTAGTAAATATTTACTCATAAATTTAGTTTTTGTTGATAGTTTTTATTGGTGTTAGTTGTTGAAGTAATTGAAATGTTTGATAAATTTAGTTGTTAGAATTAATTTAAAAATGTAAATTGACATAAAAAATATTTTTAAATATTAAAAAAATTGGATCAATAAAAATTGATATATAATTTGATTAAAAATTTGAATTAAATGTATTTGTTTATGTTGCATAAAATTGTTTATATTTAAAATTAAATAAAGTAAAAAATTAGTGTAATAATTTTTATTTTATTTTATCATATTATTAAAGTAGAGTGAAGTGGGATGATTTGTGGAATTTTAGTGTAACTGTTTTATGTTAACAAGTGTACATCCTTTTTCTCAACTAAAATTTTCAAAAACTATAATAATATTTAGAATTATATAACAAACAAATTCCAAGGTTTGGATTCTCCTTAGAAGTATATTTTAATGTAGGAGGTCCATCATGATTCGTGTTTATAAATTACTTAAATATTTTGTTTTCGATGAGCGATAATATTTTTTAGAAATATATATTAACGATTCTATTTATCTTTATATTTGAGATAGTGACTCAATTTGTGTTGATTTAATAAATTGAGCTTTGAGAGATACGATTATTTTATTTTTTTATTGAACGAACTTTAATCGAGTAATTGTATTAGTCGTAAAAGCCAAAATGATCGTTATGAAAAGTGTCATCGATTTTTATTAAAATTTTAAATAATTTTTTAAATATTAATTCACGATAGATCACCTATAAATTTAGTTCACAGTAACATTTATTTTAAATAATATTTTTTATTTTAAATTATTTAAATAATGATATCGAGTAGAATACCATGTATGAGGTGTCTATTTTTAAATTTCTCTCTCCAACCTTTTAGAGTAGTGTAGCTGCTTTAATTTATAGGTCTTTTTAGTTTTACTGATATATTGAGTATTTTTTAAATGGTTTTTTTTATTCTCTTTAATTTTCAATTAACTATTTCTTTTCCTCTTTAGTTTCTATGGATTTGCATAACTACATTGAGAAAGTCGACTATGCTATAACACATTGCAGTATGGTAGTTGATTTTCCCATGCATCTTCAACTTTGTTTCTATAACCACAATAAAGTACAATCAATATTTGTGGACTAATAGCTAACAACCTCAATAACAACAGGGGTAAACAACGAGAAGATGTAATCTACTTGGTGATTTTTGTGGATGTGGAGAAATATAGTCATCTATGAGGTGGCGGCTGTTCCATTCATATATTCATTGGAACCCTCATCATCGTGAGTCGACCTACATTGGAAAGAAAAAACTTTCATAAAGGCGGATCAAACTTAACAATGATGACACTTGCAAAAACAATGATAAGCGTTTAGGCTATAGAGGGATTGTTCGCAACATAACTATGAGATGGATCAAAGGGTACATTGCGAAGATCGACGTGTGTTGCGCTCTGCATGCGAAAATGTGGAGTTTGTACCTTAGTTTGGTTATAGCTCGGAGGGAGGGATTCACACATCTTATAGTGAAAAATGACTTCCAAGTTTTGATTGACATGATAATAGGAAACTGAAAATTAGGTGGGGTGACTTCCATTTTGATTCGTCGTATTAGGCATCTTTTAAATTTCAACTGGAACGTCCAGTCCAGCATACTTGGTGCAATGGAAACTGAAGTGCTAATAACTTGCTAACATTAGTCTCTATATAGACTCTTTAAATTGTAATATAGTGGAGTTTTCTCCAAGTGAACTCCATGGCTATCTTTTTGATGATTTATCCGAAACTTACGTACTTAAGAATACTTACCTAACATTTAATTTCTCTCTTAGACTTTGGTTCTCTTTTGCATCCAAAAAAAAGTACAATCAATATTTCTTAAAAAAAAAAAAGAGCACAATCAAAATCAAAATTAATGACAAACACGATGAAAAAAACAGTCTCCACTATAGAACCACTACTAGAGTGTTAGAGTAGGACCGGCAAACATCCCCTTCAAACTCCCTAACAACTCTACCTCCTTCGAATTTGAGTCTAATTCGTCTTCATTTAATGAGAGGTAATCAATATTTTGGATGATATCAATATTATTGAATCATCCATTAATAAAAAAAGTTTAATGTGATAGCCGACAAAAAAATTCAAGCTAAATATTATTTGTAATATCTGATTTAGGAAGAAAAAGACATCAATTTAATATTCATATCAATATTATTGAATCATCCATCAATCAAAAAGATTTAATGGAATAATTAAATATGATAACAGACAAAAAACATTTAGTTAAATATTATTTGTACTTTTTTTATAAAGCATTAATATGATATTCACACCACTATTTTACTTCACCTGTCTCATATTATATGTTATTTGAAATATTTAATTGTCTTAAATTATTTATTTTTTTATAATATCAATACAACATATATTATTTTTTCCCTCTAATATTACTCTTATTTTTTATAGTAATTATAAGTATATAATAGACAAATAACAAATGAAGTACCGAGATATTTTTAGTCTTAACATGTTATTTTTCATAAAAAATTAGTATAAGTAATTATCTTTTTTAAGAAATATATAAATTTTAAATGAAACAATAATATGAAAAGAAGAAAGTAATATTTAGGAGTCTTTATTTTTTTTTCTCAACTTTTTGGTAGTATTAAAAATATGTTTATGTAGTTGCTCAAACTTTGATTGAAGTGACTATATTCATTTATTTATTTTGATTAAAAGGTGGGTATATTTATTACTACTACCTCTCAAGTTTGTGATAATTTTTTATTAGAAAAAATTGTGATGTTTTTGTTATAAATATTGCAATTGCAATTTTATTTATTAATGGATCAACGTTTCGTTGTAAATAAAATTCATATGGAGTCAAGAATATATTGCTCATGTGATGTGCTCATTAACACTAAGTAACATTTGTAATTTCAAAAAAAAAAATTATTACTCATATGTAGCTCAATAATAGTCTACATAGTTGAGTGTAGAATGTAAATTTGTTTTAAAGAATATAGTCATTTTTAAAGTAATATTATTTTATATTTAGTTATATTAATTATGTAACTTTATTTCTAAATTTTTATAATTTAATTAGTTTAAATCAAAACATTAATTATTGAAGTTTTTCAACTGAAAAAAATGTTAATATTATTAGACTGAATATATATTTTGGATTCGAACTTTAGATATATGACAATTGTGTGTTAATTTTTTTACTATTTTTTCTATAAAAAACAGTTTTTAAAATTTGGTACTAAAAAATTGTTTTTAAAAATTATTTTTGGTAAAAAAAGAAATAGCAAAGATAAAATTAGTGGGGGTCAGAGAAAACCATAGGAGCACGTCGAACAGTTGATTTGGTTATTGGATTGTTTATGAGATTAGAATATTGAAAGTGGAAATCAGAGAAAATGGGAATCATCATGGGAGCATGTGAGGTATACATATATATATACACACTAGTAGTAGTATATTTTAACGGATGCATGTGAGGTAAATAAAGTTAAGTATATATCCATAAATAAAGTAAGTTTAAACAATAGTACAATGCTAAATATAGCCAAAAGAAACGAAAAAGTGATGAATTTAGCTAAAAAAAAGTCATAAGAGGTTAAAAGCGTACGAGAGATCGACACGTGTTATAAGAAAAAGAGGTTCGATGCTAAAGAGGTTACAAGCGTATGAGAGATCGACACGTATCGTATGCAAAGGGAGGGTCCGATGTTAATTGTCGGCCCAGATTGTATACTTCTTTTTCTTTCGATATTCTAACACACTTTTTGTAGTTGATATTTTACTATATTTTTTATGAGGAAAGTTAGCAATTGGCATAGAATCTAGGTGGTCCATGGTGAGGAATTGTTCCTATGAGAAAGTGTCTAATATAGTATAACAAAAATTACCTCCCAACTTTTTTATCTTTTAAAATGTGTATAAGTTAACTTTTTTTTTAATAAAAACCGTAAATGTTCAGCTCAATCACCATTCTTGATTTCATATATTCAAACACAAACGGACACATGAAAGGTAACATTTAGATCTAACGACAACAAGAATGCCTAGAATACAATATCGAACTAGAAAACATGACATGGGTATTAAGAAAAAAGAACTAACTAGTAAATCCAAAAGAGCAAATCAAAAGAAAAGAACAAGGAATACAAGTTTACCTTTTTTTTTTAAACAACCAAACGATATATTATGTAATAAGGTCCGGTCACAACATGTGACAAAACCAAAACAAACAAAAAGTTAAACACAACATTCCGAGTGAAACAGAAATAGTTAGTTACCTTAATCTAGTTTATGATATCTAATTAAATCCAAAGAAACTAAAAATATCTGTTTTATAAATGTGAGCATCCTTAAATTTGACTTTACGTTGTAAATAAATTATTTATAGCAAAATGGAATCTGAAAATGAGGATGTTGTGGAGGAAGAAAAATGTGTTATTAGGTTGACAACAAAGGAGAATAAAAAAAGAAGACAAAAACATAAGTTCACGCCAGAGTTTATTGAGAATTTGTGGATGTTGAGTTTTTTAATTACTTTAGAAGAAATCAACATAACACATAGATTCATGCTATCGGGAGATGTATTTGAATGGACTTTTTTTTTATTTAAGGATGAAGATGTTAATTTACAAGGATGAGAATGGGTAGGGTTTGGGTAGGGTACTATAGTACCCGTCCCCATACCTGCGATTTAAAAAAAAATCATACTCGTGTCTGTACCCTCTTAGATATCAACTTTAATACATGTATTCTTATATTTTGGGTACCTAAGTGTCCGTACTCATACATATTACTCACGCTTTAACTAAAATAGATTGATAAATAAATGATATTGTTGTGATTAAATTTAAAAATTATCCAAATACCTTAAATTCAATCATAAAATATTATAAACCAAAATATTTTCTACACTAGTAGAAAATTGAGTTTTTAATACAGCGAATTAAGTCGATTACGTGCCACCAGACTTAACAAATGAGGCGGAGGTATATTTAAGTCGGTTGTCTATATAAACGAGTTAACGTGGTGGCAATTTTGTAAATATGTTAAACACGTTTAACACGGTTATATTGGCAACTGACTTAAGAGAGACGGTAAAAATAAAAAATAAAAATTAATATATCCCATCTTCCTCCGTGTTTATGTCGATTACTTTGATAAACGACTTAATAAAATGAGGCAGTGGCAATTTTGCAAATATTTAAAACTTGTTTAATGCGATTTATCTTTAGCTCCCATAACCCTCTAAACCTCCACCTTCTATTCCTAACATCTACATCGTGAAACACTTACTTTCTTCTAACGTCAACTTCACAACCCGTTGCCATTTTATCGTCACCACTTCATCAATTCATTAAAACAGGTTTGTTTCTCAAGTTAAATTACATATTTGACATCTTTCATTTTTTATAATTTGTGTGTGGACAAAATAGGGAGCAAAACAATAATATTTTAGGTAGAAAGGCAGATAAGGGATAAACTTTACAAATGTAGTATTTTATGTATTAGAGACAGTAGACATAATAATTTATGTAGAAAGGCAGATAAGGGATAAACTTTACAAATGTAGTATTTTATGTATTTCAGACATTAGACATGTATATCTTGCTATTGAAACAGAACAAAACAATTAAAAAATATTGAAACAGAACAAAACAATTAAAAAAATATAGAATGTTACAGAATATCATTTATCTCCCTGACTTCACTGAAATGGTATATCAAATAAGAAGAGCAGATTGGTATGACCTGAAACTTCAAGAGATTAAAGGAACTATTATTCCTGAAGTAATAGGTTGTAATCTTTAAGAGATTAAATGAACCATTATTCCCGAAGTAATAGTTGTTATCATTGATGCACATCAAAATTAATTAATTTTGAAATACATAAAAGAAATGGATTAAACTAATACACTTGAAAGTGTTCTGTTTAAACTATTTCAATTGGAAGTGCCCATTTAAGATATTTATTCCTGAAGTAATAGGTGTTACCATTGATGTACAGGGAAATTAATTTTGAAAAACATATATGACATGGATTAAACTAATACACTTGAAAGTGTGATGTTTAAACTATTTCAATCAGAAGAAATGGATTAAACTAATAAACTTGAAAGTGTCCTAGTTAAACTATTTCAATTGGAAGTGTCCCATTTAAAATATTTCAGTTATTATGATACACAGGAAAATTAATTAATTTTGAAATATATAGAAGAAATGGATTAAACTAATACACTTGAAAATATCATGTTTAAACTATTTCAATTGGAAGTGTACCATTTAAAATATTTCAATTATTCTGTTATTGTAAATTTCACATGTACTTAGATATTCACAAAATAATAACAATAAGGAAGAAAACAATAGTATACTATTAGATTATTCTTAGCTATTATGAATACGACACTTTAGGATAATAAATCAAAAGTAAACTATACATTTCCTAAACAATAAAATTGTTTTAGTTTTAATCTTTTACCTTAATCTTTACGGTTATTTATTTTTAACAGAAGTAGTTATGGATCGTAGTTGGATGAATGCTAATCGTTTAAGTGAAGTGTATCAGAAAGGCGTGGAAGAATTTTTAGAATTTGCTTTAAAAAAACTTCCTAAAAATGAAGGAAAGTTTTATTATTCTTGTGTTAAATGTTTAAATGGAAATTGGTTACAGTTTGAACGAATAAGAAATCATCTTATTTGTTATGGGATATGCCAAACTTATACAAAATGGATATGACACAGTGATTCCTTAAACATGACAAATGTATCAGAAAGAGAAGAAGTTCATGAAGATATGGATAATCGGCTTGAGGGCATGATTCTTGATATTGGACAAGAGTCTTTTCAACGTGCACATGTTTTTGATAGTTTGTGCAATGACAAAGAAAAGACTTTGTATCCGGGATGCATTAACTTCACACGGTTGTCTGCGGTGCTGAGATTGTTCAACTTGAAAGCGAGAAATGGATGGACAGATAAAAGCTTCACGAAACTGCTTGAGTTGTTGAAAGAAATGCTTCCTGAAGATAACACATTGCCAAACCGTTATTATGAGGAAAAGAAGATATTGTGTCCAATGGGTATGGAGTATAAGAAAATACATGCATGCTCTAACGATTGCATACTATACCAAAATGAGTTTGAAGAGTTGAATCAATGTCTTGTGTGTGGGTTATCACGCTATAAAGTGAAGGATTGTGATTCCAATTATGATTAAAGCACAACAGGTCCTCCTGTGAAGGTGTTAATGGGGACCTGAGTCACAAATCTCCTGTTGATGTATATCCTTTTATTGACGAGGAAATATGGCAGGCGTTCATTAAGACCAGAGAGGATCCTTCCTTTCATGTTAGTTGCATATATGATTTGATTGTTCTATCTAATATTTTAGTATTTAATTGGTTTTTTATTTACAATAGGAGAAAAGAAATAAGGCACAAATGATTCAATCTTTTAATAAGTACCCCCACAGATTGTCTCGTGGGGGATATGCATTGCTAGAGAAGAAGATGATTCAAGAGAAATTAAAAGAAAGGCAAAAATCAGCTGGAGATTTAGAAGTTTCACCTCCATCTCCACCATCACGCCATGATAGGTGGAAGAGAGTCCGACAAACACCATCAGGAGAGTACACACCAGAAGAAACACGTCTTATTGTTGAAAAAATTGTAAGCAAATATGTAATTCTAATTTCTTAATTACATATTTATGCATAGCAAGTCTAATATATATATATTCTTTTTAAATTGTATGTTTTAGGATTCTCTTGTGGAACAAACATCTCAAGGAAACTTCCATCCAAAAAGACGTCAAGATATCTTGACGGAAGCTATTGGGCGACCTGAACACCCTAGTCGTGTTCGGGCAGTTGGTAGAGGTGTGGGGTTTCGCCAATACTTTGGATCGCATTCTCGTCAATCCTCTACTCCACCTATTATGAGTAGCGACCAAATAGAGACCATAAAAGCAGAGCTTACTAAGGTGATTAGAGAGCAAGTGATGCAAGATATATCGTTTAGGGCTTTCTCTCAACAAAACAATAATTTCCCAATTTGCTCTCCTAATGCCACTTTACATGAAAGCACAAAAGGTAGTTGTTCTGGTGTTCCACCTATACTAGATGAAGAGGACAATATCCCAGAACATTATGAATTATATATTGATAGACATACTCATATTGTGGCATATGCTGATGTGTACAAGTTGGGACCCACTATACATAATCAACTTCTAAATAATGATATGGTGAGGGTTGTGGTTACGAGTGTGCTAGATGCAAATGCTCAAGTACCTATGCCCACTGCTGAGGTGTCAACAGTTGGTCAAACCCCCAAAAATTTTATTCAATGGCGAAAAAGACTTGCGACTTGTTTCCAATAAGGTATTTGTTACACATATTTTTTTTTATGTACTTAAATACTTGAGTCCTTTTAATTATGTTGGCTAATATATTATTTTAATGGTTTAGTCTGTTGAGGTATCAAAGAAATATGATGTTCCTCCAAAAAGGCAAAACTTTCAACTAAATTATGTTGAATAGTTGATGGTAATGACAATGAAAATGTCAAAGCCTTTAGAATTTAAGTTGGAACATGGTGGAACTAGTTTTTTTTCCTTCCATTGAAAGATATTATGGAGTTGTGTAAGAGTAAAGAAGAGATATGCATCACCATTTTACAAGTTTGGCTAACGTAAGTATGTTTTATTTGTAAATTTGTAAATTTTGCCAAATTATGAATTTCATTTATAATGAAAATTAAGTTTCATATCTTAGGTATCTACATCGTCGTTGTATTGACTTAGGAAAGAGTTGTTGAGACAAAATCTCTCAATTGATTTTAATGATAACAAAATTACTTAAGAGATTATGATTGTGGTTAATACTAATCTGTGCTTTTGAGTGAATAATTAAAAGAAAACAGGTTAATCATCATTTAGAACAAAAGGAAGAAAAATATGGATTAATTCATTAAGGTTTCAAGCTGGAGGATGGCCAGAACCTTGAGAGGATGGGTCTTCAAGTTGAGATTTTCCATCCTCGTGGGAATAACGTTTTTAATCCATCTAAAGAGATCAAATCAGCATGAATAAGCAATAATATGAAGCATTTGATCAAAAGAAATCACAAGGCTAGCTATACAAGGTCCGAGGATAGCTTGTAGCTTTGGTTTTCAAGGAGTCACATGTTTGCAAGTCTCCATCCCATGTGAAAAGGCTAAGGGCAGCCCTATATTTCACTCTTGAGTGATTGGAAAAATAAAGCAAAGTCATGATGGAAGAACTCTCACAATATGAAAGAAACAAGGTATGGAACCTTGTACCTCCTCCACTTGAAAAATCCATCATTGGAACAAAATGGATTTTCAGAAACAAACTGAATGAGGATGGAGAGGTAGTAAGAAACAAAGCTAGACTTGTTGCTCAAGGATACAATCAACAAGAGGGAATTGACTACGATGAAACATTTGCACCGGTTGCAAGACTAGAAGCCATTCGCATCCTCCTAGCATATGCCACCCATAAAGGTATAAATTTATACCAAATGGATGTCAAAAGTGCTTTTTTGAATGGATTCTTAAATGAGGAGGTTTATGTCAAACAACCTCCTGGATTTGTGGATGAAAAGAAGCCCAACCACGTATTCAAACTCTCAAAAGCTTTTTACGGATTGAAACAAGCTCCTCGAGCTTGGTATGAGAGGTTAAGCTCTTTTCTTAAGGAAAATGGATTCATTAGAGGACAAATTGATACTACTCTATTCAAGAAAACATCTAAAGAAGATTTATTAATTGTCCAAATTTATGTGGATGACATAATTTTTGGGTCCACTAATGAAGAGATGTGTGAAGAATTTCCAAATCTTATGCAAAGTGAGTTCGAAATGAGTATGATGGGTGAGTTGAAATTTTTTCTTGGTTTGCAAATCAAACAACTCAAAGATGGTATTTTCATCTCACAAGAAAAATACACTAAGATCTTCTCAAAAAATACAACATGAGTTCAGCCAAGAGTATGGGAACTCCTATGCACCCATCCTCTACGCTTCACAAAGATGATGAAGGAACTCCAATTTCTGAGAAAGAGTATAGAGGGATGATTGGATCCTTATTATACTTAACATCAAGTAGACCAGACATAGTCTTTGCTGTAGGTCTTTGTGCAAGATTCCAATCCTCTCCCAAAGAATCTCACCTTACAGCAGTTAAGAGGATTCTGAGATACCTTGTTGGCACAATAAACTTTGGAATCTGGTATGAGAAAAGCTCAGATCTTGATCTCATAGCCTACTGTGATGCTGACTATGCGGGAGATAAAGTCGAAAGGAAGAGCACTAGTGGAGCTTGCCAAATTCTTGGTAAATCCCTAATCAGTTGGTCATGCAAGAAGCAAAGCACCATTGCCCTTTCAACTACGGAGGCTGAATATGTATCAGCTGCTCAATGCTGCTCTCAAATCCTCTAGGTAAGAAATCAACTTGAAGATTATTCACTAAGGTACACTAAAATTCCTATCCTCTGTGACAATACTAGTGCAATTAATCTTTCAAAAATTCCCATACAGCATTCTAGATCTAAGCATATAGAAATTAAACATCATTTCATAAGAGATCATGTGCAAAAAGGTGACATTGAATTAATTTTCATTGACACCGAAAATCAATTGGCAGACATTTTTACGAAACCTCTTCAGGAGGATCGTTTCAAAAACATTTTGGAAAAACTTTCTATCATTAATTTTTCTAAAATTAAATGATTTTGTCTTTTATCCATTGTATCATGTCTGTGATTCTCTTATTTTTATTGTTTATTGTTTAATTTTTATGATTTATCAAATCTGATGGTGCAAGTAAGCTTTTCTTTTAAGTTAGAAAGGTGAGAGGACGGGAAATACACTCAGAGGATACAGTTTCCTCTTTTGGGAATCTCCTTGAATCACGCAAGCACGCGCCTCTCTCCCCATTGGCCGGTTGCGTGGCGTGTTCCCCTTGGCTGCTGCATTAAATGCACAGACGGCCTTGCCTGTCCATTCTCCCACGTTCCTAAAGCCCAGCGCCTCCATCATCATGACTGCCTAGGGAATCATCTCACGCCTCCTCCTTTGAATTGTCAATTCAGTTTCCATCCTCCTCTACTTAATGCTTCAATCTTCTCTCCTCTTCATCCTTCAAACCTCATTCAAAAAATCAGAACTCATCTTCCTTTTGTGTTTCTCTTCAAGAGGATCAATGTGAATTTATTTAAGAAAAACTGTTTGTTGTTACCCATGCATCAATATCTAAATAAAAATGGTTAAGAATTTTTTTTCTCTCTTTTTTTTCTATTCCTTTTTTTTTATCTTTACTTTTTTTGTTTTTCTTTTATTTTAATGTTTTTTTAATTATTTTAATTTTAATTTTATTTTTATGTTTTTTGTATTTTTGTTCGTCCTCCTCATGTCTGCCTTTTAAAACAGCATCCTCCTTCACATATGAGGATGAACCAAAAATTCAAAAAGTGAAAAGTCCTTTGCACGTTTCTCATTGATGTCTCTCTCTCTCCTATACATTTTTTTTCAATGAGCATTAAATGCAAAACGGCTACTTATCTCTTAGAACTTCCAAACTTCACTAACCCCTAATGAATGCCTAATAACTCTTTTTCAATGGCTAAAAAATCCTTCAAATTCTTTGATCAAACCTCCAAACCACTCTTATCACTCAAAAACTCTGATCATTTACCCTCCTATTGGTCTTGGAGTGGGTTACCAACCATCTTATCAACCTCCTCAACCCGATCCTCCTCGTCCTTCACCTTCATCCTCGTCTGACGAGCCATCCTCCTCAGAATAGCTTTATGACTCTTATTTTTTGATGCTGCCAAATTCAGGGGGAGAATGATTATGATGTTTTGATGCCATGTTATTGCTGCCATATTTTGATTAAGTTGATGTTTAGAAATGATTTGCTGTTTTGATTAAATTGATGTTGTAGTAATGTTTTGCTGGACTATGCTTATGCAATTATAATTTCTTACAAATTTGAGTCTTTCATTCATATCCCTAGCATACATTCAGGGGGAGTATCATGTTTATCACTTAAAATTTTAAAAACTAAATACTCACTTGATTCAGGGGGAGCATAAACATTTAACATCATCATATTTAAAAATCATAATCTAAAGAATTTTGTCATCATCAAAAAGGGGGAGATTGTTGAGACAAAATCTCTCAATTGATTTTAATGATAACAAAATTACTTAAGAGATTATGATTGTGGTTAATACTAATCTGTGCTTTTGAGTGAATTATTAAAAGAAAACAGGTTAATCATCATTTAGAACAAAAGGAAGAAAAATCTGGATTAATTCATTAAGGTTTCAAGCTGGAGGATGGCCAGAACCTTGAGAGGATGGTCTTCAAGTTGAGATTTTCCATCCTCGCGGGAATAACGTTTTTAATCCATCTAAAGAGATCAAATCAGCATGAATAAGCAATAATATGAAGCATTTGATCAAAAGAAATCACAAGGCTAGCTATACAAGGTCCGAGGATAGCTTGTAGCTTTGGTTTTCAAGGAGTCACATGTTTGCAAGTCTCCATCCCATGTGAAAAGGCTAAGGGCAGCCCTATATTTCACTCTTGAGTGATTGGAAAAATAAAGCAAAGTCAATATATTGAAAGGCAACTGCAAACAAGCTCAAAATAGAAGTCACAAGTCTTGAAGAATGAAAAAAAGCAAAAGGCTATACAAGACCAAGACTAAAGGCTACGCAGAGGATGGACTGCATAGGTCCACGGATGGCTGGATGGCAATGTTGTAATTTCAGCACAAAGACCATTGGACAAATCTCCGCAACCTCCTCAACGGTCATGATGTTTTTAACTCATGAAAGAGCTATCAAGGACTCTATAAAAAGGGCAGAAAGCTCTTCATCATATACACACCAATATTGCAGAAAAAGATCAAGAATCATATCATTTATCTTAAGCAATATTCATCCTCTCATCACACTTTCTCTATTCATACACTAGATCTTTTGAAATATCTTTTAGAAAGTGTTTTAGTTGAGAGAAAACAAATCATACTCATATTACTCTGTAATTTTCAAGTTAGTTGAACTTGAAAACATTTGAAAGTTGATTGTAAGCTTGGTGAAGCTTGAGAATACACAAAGTGTAATCATCCTCTGCAAGAGGCTGATCAGTTGATCTTTAGTGAAATCTCACAAGGTTGTGAGGACTGGACGTAGCCATCATTGGGTGAACCAGGATAAAATTTGTGTGTCTATCTCTTTACATTTTCTTGCACTTATTCTGAGTTTACTTAAAAAGTTTAAAAACCATTTTCCAGTTCGCATCCTCACTGAGAGGACAGAAACTCATACACTTTGAAAACAATTTTTAAACCTCAAAATCCCTATTCAACCCCCCTTCTAGTGATTTTTAGCTCCATCAATTGGCATCAGAGCAAGGTTCTCTAGAAATATTACATCTAACAGTGTAAGAGAAAAAGATCCAAAGAAAAAATGTCAAAAGCTAAGTATGTTCCTGAAGGAGGATCCTCCACTAGACCTCCTTACTTTGATGGTACAGATTACTACCACTGGAAAAGTAAGATGAGATTGTTTCTCATATCTCAAGATAACAACATGTGGTCTGTTATTGAAAATGGGGATCATGTCATTAGAGTCAACAACACGGATGCAACCTCCGATGAGAAACCTCAAGCACAATGGACGGCTGATGAAAATGCTAAGGTACTCTTAAACTCTAAAGCTCATTTATTTCTAACGTGTGCTTTGAGCAGGGAAGAATATGATAGAGTTGAAGAATGCAAAAACGCCAAGGAACTTTGGGATACTCTAAGGATTCATCATGAAGGATCAAGTCATGTGAAGGAAGCAAGGATTGACATGGGAGTAAGAGAGTTCGAGTTATTTGAAATGAAGGAGGAAGAAACGATTGATGAAATGTTCTCAAGATTGACAATCATTTTAAACAATCTCAGATCTCTTGGAAAGGTATATTCCGTTCAAGAGAGAATAAGAAAAATCTTGAGGAGTTTACCAAAAGAATGGAGACCAATGGTGACTGCCATCACCGAAGCAAGAGACTTGGCCAACACGAAATTAGAAGATTTGGTTGGAACTCTAAGCTCATGAACCTCTGTTGCTGGCTGACAAACCAAGCAAAAAGGGAAAAATGATAGCTCTAAAAACAAGCCAAACAGAAAGCTCATCCTCCAAAAGAGCTGAAGAAGTTACTAAGAAAGAAAGTGCAGACTATCCTCTATCTGAGGAAGAAGATGAACTAGCTCTCATTTCCAGAAGGATCCAGAGGATGATAACTCGTAGAGGACAGGACAAAAGATCTCCTCAAAAAGAAAAATCTGACAAAAGTCAGATTACTTGTTTTGGATGCAACAAGTTGGGTCACTACAAAACTGAGTGTCCTCTAAACAAAAAGGGATCAAGAAGATTTCCTTCCAAAAACAAGTCCATGATGATCACGTGGGATGATAGTGATGACTCATCCTCGGAGCAAGAAAAGGAAGAAGAGGCCAACCTCTGTCTCATGGCAAATACAGAAAATGGAAAGGTAAACATATCTGAACTTTGTCCTAATTGCGAACAATTAGAAATAGAGTTTGACAATCTTTTAAATGACTCAAACACTTTATCTCAAAAATGTGGATTTCTTAAAAACCAACTTTTTGAAATAAAGAAGTTAAATGAGGAACTACAAGCTAAAAATAAAAAATATGAACAAACAATTCAAGAGCTGCAGTTATCTCATGAAAAGTTGCCTGAGCAACACTCTATTTTAAACAACAAGACTGTCAAAAACAATCCTCCAGAAGAGGATGCAGAAAAGGAAATTTTGAAAATAGAGGTTAAAGAACTCAAAAATGATCTTTCCAACTTTGTTAAATCCACTGATACTTTTCAAAAGATTATGGGATCACAATCTGGAATTTTTGACAAAGCTGGGATTGGATTCAAAAGCTCTCAAAAACAAAAACTTTATGAAAAAAATTTTATTCCAAAGAAACAAGAGGATAGGCCAAGATGCACCTTTTGCAAAAAGCTTGGACATACTTTTAAAAGATGTTACGCCAAGAAAAGGGCAGATAACATCAAGAAAGGATGTTCATATTGTGGTAAACCTGGACATCAAGATTCCATTTGTTATCACAAAAGAAAATTCCTCACAACAGGACGGACTAACCAACAAGGACCCACCTCTATATGGGTACCTAAATCACTATTAAACTCAAACTCAGGTACATCCTCTGATCAACAAAAGAAGGCCTTGGTTCTTGGACAGTGGCTGCTCAAGGCATATGACAGGGGATAGAGATTGCTTTATTTCATTGGAAATAAAGGATGGAGGATCGGTCACATTCGGAAATAACGATAAAGCTCAATTAAAAGGTAACGGTATCATTGGTAATAAAAATTCTGCCAAAATTGAAAATGTTCAATATGTAGATGGTTTAAAACATAACTTGCTTAGCATTAGCCAACTTTGTGATAGTGGTTTCGAAGTTATTTTTATACCCAATCTATGTGAGGTTAAACACTCATCCTCGGGTAGAGTTTTCTTTTCCGGTTTTAGAAAAAAGAATTTATATGAGCTATATCTTGATGATTTGCCTACTGAATCTTGTTTTGTATCCATTGAAAAGGATAAATGGGTATGTCACAAACGAGCCGGTCATATAAGTTTAAACACTATTTCTAAATTGTCTAAATTAGAATTAGTTAAAGGCCTTCCAAAAATTGATTTTGAAAAAGACAAAATTTGTGAAGCTTGTGCCAAAGGAAAACAAGTAAAAAGTAGCTTTCATTCTAAAAATATTGTTTCCACAAACCATCCTCTTGAGCTACTTCATATCGATCTTTTTGGACCTATTAAAACTCCTAGCCTTAGTGGAAAAAGGTACGGATTTGTAATTGTTGATGACTTTTCACGTTTTACTTGGGTCTTATTTTTAAAACATAAAAATGATGCCTTTGAGGCTTTTCATTATTTTTGTAAAAAGATCCAAAATGAAAAGGGATCAAAAATTATCTCCATAAGAAGTGACCATGGAGGTGAATTTGAAAATGAATCTTTCAAAAATCTTTTTGATGAAAATGGCATTTCTCACAATTTTTCTTGCCCAAGAACTCCTCAACAAAATGGAGTTGTTGAGAGGAAAAATAGAACTTTGCAAGAAATGGCTAGAACTATTTTGAATGAAGCCAACATTGAAAAATATTTTTGGGCTGAAACAATTAATAGCGCTTGTTATGTTTTAAATCGTGTATCCATTAGAAAGATTTTAAACAAAACTCCATATGAACTATGGAAAGGAAGAAAACCAAACATTTCATATTTTCATATATTTGGATGTTATTGTTACATCCTAAACAATAAAGAAAGTTTGGGAAAGTTTGATTCAAAATCAGACAAAGGTTTGTTTTTAGGATACTCCACTTCATCTAAAGGTTATAGAGTATATAATCTTAGGACTCAAATTGTGGAGGAATCCATGCATGTTATTTTTGATGAGTTTGATGACTTGTGCTTAGAAAAAATTGATAAATCTGAGGAAGATGAACCTTCATCCTCCAAAGCACCCAGTCCAAACGAAGAGGACGAATCTGCTCCATCCTCTCAGCAACCTCCACGAGGATGGAAAACAGTCACTTATCATCCTCCAGATCTGATTATTGGAGACACGGCTGATGGAGTAAGAACAAGGCAGTCCCTACGAGGAAATACAGCAACCATGGCTATGATTTCTCAAATTGAACCAAAAAATATTGATCAAACTATTTGTGACAAATCTTGGGTTGAAGCCATGATGGAAGAACTCTCATAATTTGAAAGAAACAAGGTATGGAACCTTGTACCTCCTCCACTTGAAAAATCCATCATTGGAACAAAATGGATTTTCAGAAACAAACTGAATGAGGATGGAGAGGTAGTAAGAAACAAAGCTAGACTTGTTGCTCAAGGATACAATCAACAAGAGGGAATTGACTACGATGAAACATTTGCACCGGTTGCAAGACTAGAAGCCATTCGCATCCTCCTAGCATATGCCACCCATAAAGGTATAAAATTATACCAAATGGATGTCAAAAGTGCTTTTTTGAATGGATTATTAAATGAGGAGGTTTATGTCAAACAACCTCCTGGATTTGTGGATGAAAAGAAGCCCAACCACGTATTCAAACTCTCAAAAGCTCTTTACGGATTGAAACAAGCTCCTCGAGCTTGGTATGAGAGGTTAAGCTATTTTCTTAAGGAAAATGGATTCATTAGAGGACAGATTGATACTACTCTCTTCAAGAAAACATCTAAAGAAGATTTATTAATTGTCCAAATTTATGTGGATGACATAATTTTTGGGTCCACTAATGAAGAGATGTGTGAAGAATTTTCAAATCTTATGCAAAGTGAGTTCGAAATGAGTATGATGGGTGAGTTGAAATTTTTTCTTGGTTTGCAAATCAAACAACTCAAAGATGGTATTTTCATCTCACAAGAAAAATACACTAAAGATCTTCTCAAAAAATACAACATGAGTTCAACCAAGAGTATGGGAACTCCTATGCACCCATCCTCCACGCTTCACAAAGATGATGAAGGAACTCCAATTTCTAAGAAAGAGTATAGAGGGATGATTGGATCCTTATTATACTTAACAGTAAGTAGACCAGACATAGTCTTTGCTGTAGGTCTTTGTGCAAGATTCCAATCCTCTCCCAAAGAATCTCACCTTACAACAGTTAAGAGGATTCTGAGATACCTTGTTGGCACAATAAACTTTGGAATCTGGTATGAGAAAAGCTCAGATCTTGATCTCATAGCCTACTGTGATGCTGACTATGCGGGAGATAAAGTCGAAAGGAAGAGCACTAGTGGAGCTTGCCAAATTCTTGGTAAATCCCTAATCAGTTGGTCATGCAAGAAGCAAAGCACCATTGCCCTTTCAACTACGGAGGCTGAATATGTATCAGCTGCTCATTCAAAAGAAGTTGTACGAGGAAAAAAGAACTTGTTACCTAGAACATTATCTCATAAAGTAAGTATTTTCTATTATAGTTATCGCTTATAATAGAGTAAATTGAATATAACATATATTTAATTGTTTATTATAGTCGTCATTGCCAATTGTTTATTATTAAACCTAAGAAGCTTAATGTAGTCTTTATATGTTCATTGGGAAGGAAACCAGATAAAAAAATATGCCACATTGTTGATTTGTAAGTATTTAATTTATTTATATTGTTTATAAGTATTGTAATATGTTTTATAACACAAGTTTAATAATTATTTTTATTTTGTAGTGCTTTCGAAGGTTATTATAGGTTGCTAGGTTTGAGAGTTAAACCGAAGATAACATGGAGTTTTTCTATAGTAAGTTGTTTACAAATAAATAACTTCATTTATAATAATATAACAATTTTCTGCATTTAACATTTTTTTTGTGATTTCAATTTTAGAGTCAGAGACAAGCTTCAAATTATGAATGTGGCTATTATGTCATGTTACATATGTTGAACAGTGTAACAACTGGTATTGTTGATTCATGGATGCAAGTACATAGTTTTTTACAAGTTGTTATTGATTGTGTTTTATTATGTTCATATGATAAAAAATTATAAGTTGTTATTGATTGTGTTTTTTTAATATTCGTATGATAAAAATTAGGATTGAATCGATATTAATTGTGTTTTTTCTTTTCCAAATATTTGACGACTCGAGATCATTTCATCCGGATTAAATTAAAGAAGTTCAAGAACGTTGTGTGGATTTTATTTTGGAATTAATTGAAGAAAAATGACGGTGCTTGAATATATGTCTATTGAATATTGCTAAATATGATTTTGTAATTTTGTTAATGGACATCTAAATCATTTTCCGTCTTGTCAAGAGTAGTCGGAGACATCTTTTTTGTACTATATATTTTGTATGAACTTCTGATATTGAATATTTTGGTTATTAGATGGTTATGTAAAATTGTGGTTGAAAGTACAAATTTTTTATTTGAAATTTAATACGAAATATTGTATGTATGTATGTATGTATGTATGTATGTATGTATGGAGCAAGAGCAATAAAAAAAAAGAAATTTATTAAAAAAAAATAATTATTTTAACTTTATCTGTTAAGTCGGTTGATTAAAAGAGCCGACTTAAAAAGATGATTTGTTGAACTGAATTTATGATGTTTAAGTCGGTTAAGCTGAACCGACTTAACAGGACGAAACTATGTTAAGTCGGTTCATGAAACAACTTACAAAACAACATGTTTATTAAGCCGTTTGCTATTAACTCGGATACGGAACTGACTTAAAATGTACATTTTAACTGACTTAAAAATATAAAATTCTACTAGTGCTAACTCAACATTTCAAATGAACACATGTTACAATACACATTCAAATATCGATAACAATACTTTATGAAGTTGCAAGTCATACGGTGGAATTATTCGAGATCTATAAAAAAAAATTAATAGGAAGTTGCAAGTATAATTATAAAGTTACGATTAATAAGACATAACTATTCGTTATAAAGTCACAATTATTTACCTATTCATCAAAATCAAATTCTTAAAAAGTTTGCAAACGTTTATCTTTCGATTATAAATATTGTAGTGGTTCAATGATATCAATATATATTAAAACATAAAAGAAAATAATTAATTAAACTAAACAGTAATATAATATAATAAATAAATAATATATTTATATAAGTGTGGATGCGGTGCGGGGTGGATGCGGGACGGGGTGGATATTATAGTACTCGTACCCATATCTGCTTAATTTTGCAGGTAATTATCCATTCCCGTGTCCATACCTATTATGCGTATTTTTACCGTACCCATTATGGGTGTTTTTTGCGGGTAGCCACTATGTCTAAATCTAATTGTCATCCCTATTAATATATTTACTAGGTTTCTTTGTTATTAATCAAAAAATTTAAAAATTAAATTATTAATAATAATTCTATGTGGCTTGACACCTCAACATTTTTTAATAAAATGAAAAAAATTTATTATAAGATAAATATAAAATAAAAGACTCCTAATATAATATTACCTATAATATGTTATCAACTTATACTTAAAAATTGTTCAAAATTTTAACATCGGTCAATATCGGAAATTAAAGATTTTTTAAGTTGAGATTTGAGATACTAATATATTTGTTTTTACTTTTTTTATCGAGTCATCACTGATTGATTCATTATATTAGTAGTGACAAGGTTAAAACTACTTAATTTTACTTTTTACTTATGATGGATGACATTAATCATTGTAAAAGATGTGAAAAACATGTTTGAAAATAAATATGACATGAACGTCCTCTACATTTTTCAAAAGATGTGTTATTTAGACACACAAAGTAGGACATTAATTGTATCTAATACCATATAATACAACTTGAATATGTGTGGTGTTATAATAGAGGAGAGAGAAAAAAAAATATAAAAAAAATGTATATACTTATAATATTGATGTCAGATTTTATGGACAACAAACATTTCCGATTCTTCAATTACAACAAAATATACAAGTCGTAAGTTGTTATTTAACAATAACACTCATAGTTGGTGATTTTATATACAAGGCAAGCCACTTTAGAGTTACGAAATTATAGTGTATGAAATTTTAATTCACATAATGGTTAATGTATTAATACCATAATATTAATTTGACAAATTATAATGATATCTATTTTATACAAAGTTTTATTCATTTTATCATTTGGAATGGACATGAAATTATAGAAATAATTTAGTTTTCAAAACATGTTTCTTGTTAATATTGAACTTATTTATAAATATATACAAGAATTTAAAACATGTCAATTAGATACAAATAGTTGTTTTGTATTATTCTAACATCTAATGAGTTTATAAATAAGATTAGAATTGTCAATTAGATAAAATGATGAGGTGATTTCGCTATTTGATTTGCAGAATGTGTGGTCCTTGCAGCAAATTAAGACACATATAGGCGTAGGACGCTCAGCAGGTAGATTAATAAATACTCGCGGATAAAATAAATATAATTTGATCACTAGTTAGTTAATGAATACGGAAGAAAATGTATTGACATCTATTTTCTATATATTCTTATCCAATAATAAATTAGTAAAATAGATATATTGCAATGATTTTTGTTTATGTATTATTATATATATTAATATAAATACTTTTATGATGAAATTTTGTATATATTTTATGTATGTGTTAATATTTTTGTGTGTTAATAAAATAAGAGGAAAAATTCTACATAGTTGCAACAACAAAAATTAATTTTTGTGATAATGATTTTATTTTAGTTAATGATGATATCTATGAATATTTGTCGATATCCGCAAATACTTACAATCTTGTCAAATTGAATGAAGTTTTTTTTGTTGGTATTTGCAGAAACGTAAATATATGTGATATATTTTGTATGGAGATGTCTCATTTTTTTTTTTTTTGTGAAATCTCATATCATAAATTATTATTCATA
>JBBPBP010000003.1:10847288-10893835 GCA_037974735.1 Cicer chorassanicum
TTATTTTGATTTTTTATTTAGAAGATAGAAAAAATACGAAGTTTAACTAATTGATTAGTGACAAATATTTGTTTTATATATGAATCGTAGACTTATTATACGAATCATTCCCATAAATACAATTTCAAAAAATGAAGTCTCAAAAAATTATTTTTAATGTATATTATAATTGTAGTTGGACTATAATGTTTTATAGCTTATAGCATAATTTTTTTGGTAATAATCATTATTGTAGTTGGACTAAAATATTAGCTCATCATATTCCATACACAATCATTATTTTGAGTTTATATTTTTGGGAGACAAAGTTGAAGAATTTTTTAGAACATGAAAATAGAAGTAGACATTTTGTATACAATTTTTTTATTAACAGTTCATTTTTTCGGAGGAAATAAATCTTGTCAATTTAGAGTTCGACTAAGAAATAAGTAAAATTTAATTAAATATTTCAGTCATGATTCATACTCGAGTTCTCATAAATAATATATAATGATTTTTGACAATAAAATTATCCAACTAGTGAGAAAAAAATTGAAGCCTTTTTGAATATTTATAACATATGTGTACCTCATTTTATTTAAAGGGTCATACTAAGTTGCGTATTAAGATTATTTGTTAAAAAAATTAAAAAATGAATGAAGAGAAAAATTTTGTACAACTTTTAAAGTTTAAAGTATAGAAATCACAATTTCCAAGATAATATTATTATATTTAGTTTTTTATTCAATTTTTTTATAGTCACTAAAAATAAATTATATTTGATTTATTAACATGTGTCAATTGTTACAACTTGCCAACATTATTGTAAATTGAGTTAAAAGTCCCTTTAAAATTTTATTTTTAATCTTTATAAAAAAAATTTCAATTTTTTACTCCCTAAAACATTATTTTATTCACTTTTATTTCATATTTTAAAAAAAAATCGATACTTTTATTTCTTAAAAAAGTCCCTCCAAAATCAATATATGAAATAAAAGTGGATAATTTTTTTTAAGGACTAAACATGAAAGTTCATAGTTTTGTTGAGACTAAAAACATATATAATCCTTGTAAATTAAAATAGAGAAATAAGATATGTGATGAAATATCATTTTAAAAACTCAAACCGAATATAATTAAACCGCATTTAAAACCAAATAAATAGGAGATGTGTAGTAGTGATAGTGTTGAAATGGAGAGTTCAATTAATTCAAATATAAAATAAGAGGAATATGATAAGATATCATATTTTGAGTGATTTGTTGGTTTATTATATTTTTTGAAGCAAATTAGTTCATTATATTATATGTTGATTTGTTGTTTGTGGTCACATTTGTATCAATGATACAATCATTGAAATACTAAATTAAATTAAGGTATTTGAATATTTCAATGATTGTATGAATGATACTTTTCTATTCTTGGAATATTTTACTGACTTTAAAAGTTTATTAAGAGATTTTTGATATTCTTTTGAAAATAATCTTGCAATTCATATATTATACAATAATTGAAAAATAAAATTCAACTTGTTGTTGCAATTTCGAAGTAAACTTTTTTAAAATTTAAATTAGGTCTCAATTATTGTTGTAACAAAAGAAAATATTTGTAGGAGAAATTTTTGTATATATTAATTCTTATTTGAATATTGTTTTTCTAAAAAATTATTTTGATTTTTTGCCAAAAAGTAAATAGACAATATCGAATATGACCACATTTGTATCAATGATACAATTTCGTATACTGCAAAGATCATTTTTTTAAAATAATTTTTATAACTAATTATCATTTTTAAATGCAAATGAAAGAATATGCTCATAAGTCAATTTAAATTCCCTAATTCAAAATTTGAAAATTGAAATAAATATAAGTAATTCAGTATACTAATTAATTGGTTTAATGCACAATATAAAATTAATACTTTGAAATGATCTATGTACAATTAATTGCTTTAATGCACAATATGAAATTTCCTTTTTCATATGCTGCAAATAAGTTTGATGTTGAGTTTGAATTTTGAAATGCATCTAGAATATTCCTTCATATTGATCCTAGTGGTTTTTTTTTTCTTCTTATCCTAGTGATTTATTTCATTACAACCGTTTGATGATTTTGAAAAGATATGATTATATTTGACTAATGGATTTAACATATCTTTTCATAGTTAATAGAATGTGAGTTTTCACTTGAGGCACAATTAATAATTAGGAGGTGAAAATCATATCAGATTTACTCTTGAGTAGAGAACTCATTCATTTGATAATAATATAGATTAACCCACGATAAATATTTGTTATATGTATAGTCATACAATAAATTATAATTAATGTATTATAATTTTCTCACGTTTTTACTGAATAAATATTTAGTTCATTGATGATTTATGTTTTTATGATTATTGCAGTCAACATCCTTAAGAATTACATGAGTTTATTCAAAAAAATTAGGATTACTTTTTATTTCAATTTTGTTGATTTTAAATTTGGATTAATGATGAAAACATTTAGAAACATAAAAGCACAAACCTTACCCCAAAAGATAAATAAAAGATTATCTTGTTTTGAAAAAATATAAAGAACTAATTTGTTATTTTTGTGTAACTAAAAGGACTGTAAAATTCATTTTTCAAAAATATTATATCTGTTCTTCATTTTTTATTATTATAAGATTTATTTTTTACTAAAAATAGTAAGAGTCCACGTTGAACATTTTTTGAAAAGTCTATAATAATAATAATAATAATAATAATAATAATAATAATAATAATAATAATAATAATAATAATAATAATAATAATAATAAGTTAGACCGTCTCTTAGGGGCCTACAAGTAAGACTCGTTAAGATGCAGGTTCATCTCTCCTTAGACTGTAGCACCATAAGAGATGAGAATAGACTAGATTGTCCATCAGGGGCCTACGGACTAACCTACTTAAACCCTTTTTTGGCCTAACACTACGCCAAAAATTGCATTTTATAGTGCTCCTTTTATAGCGCTTATTAAATAAAAGCGTTGTTGTACGATCATATAGGGTCACAAAACGCTTGCACATAATGTTTACAACGCTTTTATAGCGCTTCTGATAAAAGCGTTGTAAATTGAAGCGCTCTCACATAATGTTTACAGCGCTTTTGGAGCGCTTTGTATACGAGCACTGTAAAATATAGCACTCCCACCTTATGTTACATAGCTTTTAAACCGCTTTTGTAAAAGCGCTGTAAATTACAAGCGCTTTCACATAATTAAAGGACATATTAGAGCGCTTTTTATACAAGCGGTGTAAAATACAAGCGCTTACACATAATAAAAGGACCTATTAGAGCGTTTTTTATACAAGCGCTGTAAAATCACTATTACATAGGGTCTAAAAAATTTAGGGCCTTTTAAAGCACTTTTTAAAAAAGCTTTGTCATAGGGTATTTCTAATTTTTTAAGTATATACATATGTAAGTGGTTTTCTTCGCTTTTTTTTTTCTTTTGAAACTTAGGATTTTCTAAATCACTATTTCCACACAGAAATTTTCCTTTCTCTCTAGGGTTTTCTAAATCTGACAACCTCTTCTTCTCCACCACCAATTCCATCACTCCCTCCCTCATTTCTCTTCCATCTCCAACAACAACAACAACTTTGAATAAGATTCTTCCATCACGACGAATAGGGTTATTGAAAACGACAATGAAAACCTTGAAGAAGATTATTCCGCCACGACGAAGACAATTCTTTCGCCACTTCCAAACCCCACACCACCGCCATCGTCCATCAATGTTACCCCCTCGAGAATTCTTGGACCTTCTGGTTCGATAACCCTTCTGCCAAATCCAAACACGCTGCTTGGAGTAGTTCTATTAGACCCATCTACACTTTCACCACTGTTGAAGAGTTTTGGAGGTAAAATTTCAATCTTTTTATTTTAGGGTTCCATTATAAAAAATGTTTTTTATTTTATTGTTTCTTGTTTCTGAAATTTTATTCTTTGTTAATTTTGAATCTGGTGGTGGAAACCATTTTTGTTAATTTTGAAACCATTTTTGTTAATTTGTTGTTTTTTGAAACCATTTATGTTAATTTTGAATACTTCTTGTCATTAAAAAAAAACCCTAAATGGGAGGACCCCATTTGTTCTAATGGTGGAAAATGGATTGTGACTTTTCCGAAGGGAAAGTATGATACTATTTGGTTGTATACGATATGATTTTGAGTCTGTTATGAGGTTATTGAATTTGAATTATTCTCTTTGTTATAAATTAAAAAAAAAAAAATTGATTTTTGTGTGTTTGTGTTCTTGATGTATTAAGCTGTTGGCAATGATTGAAGAGCAATTTGATCATGAAGATGAAATCTGTGGAGCAGTTGTGAATGTTAGGAATAGGCAGGAGAAAATTTCCATTTAGACGAAGAATGCTTCCAATGAAGCTGTTCAGGTAATTTCTTTTTATACTATATTCTTTCAATTTTTTAGTTTCTCAATTCTTATATAGGAATTCTTTATGTAAACTAGACTAATAAAACAATAAAGATAAACTAAAAAAATTCTATAATAATCATTCACTAATATTTATTTGCAGAAGATCTCCTATGTTGACAACAAGAGCTCCATGGACAGGAGGAACATTAAACCATTGATTCTCATGAGGAACTTGAAGACCACCAGTTTGGTCTTGTTAAAAATAGTATAACATAATGTCCGTATCTCTGAACTTGATACACAATGGCAAAACCAAATAAAAGTCTTTGTATTAGTACTGATTTGATAAAACAAGTCTATGAAAACTAACACTTTATCATCTATCTTCTAGTATTATTTGTACCTGTGGTTTTATTGGTTTCAATCTTGCAAGGATTGTTTCAATCTTAGCTTAATAGCTTGTTATGTGTGTGATTAGTTCTCTATTAACAGCACCCATATAACATTTTAAAATATTAGTTAATTTTCTTGTGAAAAAATCATATTAGACAATTTCTTTATCTAATATAGGTATAAAATTATTTTATTATAATATTTAATTTATGTCTATTATGTTAGTTATTTTATAAATTGATTAACAAAAAAGCACATTTCATGATTAAATTAATTAATTATAAACACATATAATGCCATAAAAGACCTGTTTATACAAGCAAGCTTTATTTTAAAAATTCCATTAAAAAATGTCAATCCGGTTTACAACGCTTTTTATTAAAACTAGTATAAAAATAAATCTATTACAGCGCTTTTTTTTAAAAAAAGCGCTGCAAAATTAGAATAAGAATGCACCTATTACAGCGTTTTTCTGAAAAAGCGTTGTAAAACTAGTAAGAATGCACCTATTACAGCGCTTTTTTGAAAAAACGTTGTAAAACTAGTAAGAATGCACCTATTACAGCGCTTTTTTGAAAAAGCGCTGTAAAACTAATAAGAATGCACCTATTACAGCGTTTTTTTGAAAAAGCGGTGTAAAACGAGTATAACAATCCGCGTGTTTTTAGAAGGATTTACAGCGCTTTTCAAAAAAGCGTTGTAAAACGAGTATAACAAGCGCGCAATATATCCAACTATTTTACAATGTTTTTTTTATTTTAAAGAGCGTTGTTGTATCTTTTTACAGCGCTAGATACTAAAGCGCTTATTTTTTCAAAAAACGTTGTAAATGGCTTAAAAAAAGCGCTGTAAAATGTTATTTTTCGAGTAGTGTAATCTGTTTGATAAAAATGTTAGACTCATACCATTTTTTAAAACCTATTAATTTAAATAGGTCAAATCACACTTATAAAAAAGGTCTATTAGGCCTGATAGGCCGATAGTATTCATTGAGTAAAACAAGGTATAATTTAGATAGTTTTTCTTATGTTTATTATTTTTTTAGCTTTATTTATATATAAAGGCCTACTTTAGCTTATCTTAAAAAAAATATAAAATGTACTATTTAAATGCTTTAATGTGAAATAAGCTTTTAAATAGGCTTTCATGCTAGGCCAGATTTTTAAAAAAGTTTGGTCAGGCTGGAACAAAAGTATGATAATAGAAATTAAAACATGATAAAGATATATTATTTGTGACTATACATTTATTTGTTGGAGGTCACTTTTGTGCTTCTATCTTTGAATAAATCTAACATAACTGGAAAAAAGAAAAAGTAAAGCAAATCCATAAAATGTAGACAAAAGCAAATAATAATTGGTCCTAGAACTACACATACATATCGTCGGTTGCAAAAACAAAGTTCAATAGAATAAAAGCAAGAGAATTTGCATACCAAGTGAGATAGAGATTTAGCAATAAAAAAAGTGAGATGGAGAAAAGGATCACAATATAAAATGCATATTTTTTATTTCAAATTTTGTGAAGTAATTGTATTTTGAAGGAAATATTTTAATGATCCAATTATATTTAATTGAAGGGTGAAATTTGTGGAATGTAATTTATTACCATTTTTTGAATTTATTAAGTACATTTTTCATCGGTAAAAAACAATTAAGTACTATTTTCAAATTGTGTTGGTATATTTCTATTGATAGATTTATTTTTTTAGGGGATATAGGATAATAAAAATGACATAATAATATGCTGATTTTTCTTGATTTGTTTAATGCCTTTTTAGTATTTTAGTTTTTGTTGATATAATTTATTTTCTTAAGTAATCCTATTTAATTTGAAAAACAAACTTTTTTTTTATACTAAGTGAATGTTCATTATTAGATAAGCATTAAATATTTTATTTGTCTGAAACTTGTCATGTGTACTATTGTCTTAATGCAACACAATTGTTTATATTATAGATACAAATTATTTTTATCCAACGAATAGGATAGCGAATGAGTAGTATATATCTATACCCGTGAATAATTATTGTCATTCCTAGATGTAGATACATGTAGATGTGTGAACCTTTTTTTACTCAAGATATATCCATACCCGTAAATATTCATTGTCAACCTTTTTTACTAAAAGATGTGTCAATCTTGTAGAGTCTATTTTGAAAATAATTTTTATTATCATTTTTTATTTTCATTTCCTTATCAATCTTAAAAAAATATAACAAACAAATGCAAAAAAAAAAATATTATAGCAATGAGTGTGATTCAATTAGTTTAGTGTTTAGTTTGTTGGGAAATCTGAAAAACTTAATAAATATCCACATCAACAAATTTGAATTTAATAAAACTTAATATATTCCTATTTAGTAAGTCTAAAATGCAATGTGAAGATAACAATCGTAACTTTTCATAGGTCATACTTTATGTATAATATTCAAGATAACAAGTAATTAGAAACAAATTCATGTGAGATTATCTTCTATAGTTCTATACATACTATTTTTTATTCTAGTCTGCTTTTGATAGCATTCCAACATTTGACCACAAGGTATGGTAAGATTGATACCATATATGGTCAATCATGTACAAACCCCAGCCATGACTTGGCTTAGGGAAGTTAAATTATGAATCATATATATATGAGTAAATATATAGTGATGAACCTATACTATCAACTTTTAGCATAATCATTGTGAAAACTATACTTTTGAAGTAGTGTACTTGTTCTTCTGCTTTCTTTAATATTGAAAAGGCTCATAGTGATTTAAGTTGATGTTTACATTGTTGTTGAGACCAATAAGCATGAGCAGCTAAGACTCTGTCAAGAAGCTCTTGAGGAACAGGTTCTCCTCTCCTTTGTTGAGGAGATATTCTTGCTGTGTGAACCAATGTCTTCCACTTATCCTACAACATTCTCAAAATCATAGAAAAGTGACTAGAATGTAAATTGTGCATACTATTAGAACAATAATCTCGGTTCAAAAGAATGAAGATACGAAAAAATGCAAAAAGTAAAACACGATGTATGATCACAAAGTTTGGTCGATTGTGCTTATTTCTCTACAAAACATATGTAGTTTCTTTCTATTAATTAAAAGCATAGAGTTTATGCGGTACAACTTGTATTTAAATATTGAGGTCTAGATTACATTACCCCTAAACTAGATTATCACTAATTATGAGTCATATCCAACACCTACTTATAAACTAAATGTGCATTAGTGTGTGTGGATCCTTTCTCTCATGTTTCGTCTATATATTTTGGACCCAATTTACCATAGGTGGTTTGTGGGCCATCCAACCTTAATTAGACAGTTTAGATCGCATGTTTGTGTTAAATATGTGATTAATTTTTCTAATATGATGAAGCATAATAAAAATAATAAGTAAATATAATGTTTTAGGCTATCTCTTCCACTATAGGGACAAAACAACCTAACTCTTACGAAAGTATTGAGAAGGAAAAAGATAAACAATTAAATGAGAAGAAAAACGTCATTAATTAGGCTATCATACATTGTGTGATAGTTTAGCTTCTTGTGGGAGACTTCACTCTTATGATATTTTAGCTTAATGAATCACTCACCTTTAAATCGACATAAGTTCGATGTTTTGCATTATCAAAAGCACGTTGTTTGACATCACGCCACCTGTAGTGCACAATTCCATATTGTAAACTAAAATGCATCAATTTTTGTTGATACAATTGTCTCTTGTAAAAAGAAATAGAAGGAGTATTTGTGTGAAAATGAAAAGAAAAAAATAGAATCATTAAACAAAACCTTCCGGTTCCAAGTTTTTCAACGGCTTGAACCAATGCTTCTACTTCTAAAACAGAGAAAGGTCTCCGAATTCGGCGTTGTCCGAAGTCGGGATTTCCAGATTTGCGCCGATATGGAACCACAGCCAATGCATTCATGTTAATGGAAGGAACTGCAACAAGAGCACGACACTTTGACATGTTATGGTTGTTAGCTGAAGTATCTCCTATAGTGTTGACAACATTAAGATCTCCTTCATTACAATTTTCAATTTTGACCGTAGAACGTTCTCGAGATACATTATATGTTCCTTGTTGTAACATTAAAGATGTTGATTGCCTGTTTAATGAAAATATACAAATTATTAATTGTTGATAGAATTTCTAAATATCGGCACAGTAAAAAACATTGATTTCATGAATTCAAGGGCGGAGAAAGATAGATAACAAATAAAATAAAGTTAATGTTTGGTTAAATACATTTAACCAACAAATATGGTATAACAAAGAACTAGTGCATATTATGAATGACCTAGGTGGAACTGCCATTAAACGACTTATTAGCAGATTAATAGATCATTTCGGAATGGCATATACATCACACATCCTAGATCAAGTAAAGACTCTGAGGTTCCGTCAAGCTACTGCTACATCTATTTCACCTAATCACAGTGTATCACCATAATTTTGGCAAAAACTACATTTTTAAACTTCAACAAAATCACATTGTCATAATGATTTTTCCAAATTATCTACCATTACAAATGTACTTTTTAATGTTTGGTTTAAATTTAAGAAACTCCAAAGGCGCATTTGGACACCTATGTTTGGTTCCACGTTAAGAACAACTAGAAATGATTTTGAAGGTGAAAGTTTGATGTTGATATGTTTGGTTACTCTCGAGTGAAATTGATTTTGTCTTTAGAATTGATTCTATCTAGAAGCTAAGATTTGTAGTCTTTGAGTATTAGATATAGTTACATTAGTAGACTTAGTCAAAATTATTTGTTGATGACTTAGTCTGCTTAATATGTTAGTAAGAGTAACTAATTCAGTTAGATAACTAATCCACCATGTGTTTATCTTAATAGTAACATAGTATCAGTTGACAAAATTCATTGAATCTTTTCTTCATAATTCTACACGATCTTCTTCCATGGCTGAAGAACCAAGACCCACAAATTCCCCAAACAAACGCAATTTTCCTCCTCAAGACCCAACTCCTAACCCTCGAAGCCATATTACCTTCATCTCGGTGAAAATCTCGACTCCGTTCCGTTGCACCACCGTTGAACGAAAATAAGTACCATAACTGAAGAAAATGCATGAATGAACATTATCATCTTCCACCAATCCATATTTTGAACCTTCTTCCACCAATCCATATTTTGAATTGTGGGATCGTTGCAATAATATGGTTCTTTCAAGGATTACACGAACCCTAGCTCCTAACATCGCATAAAGTGCAATTTGTTTTGACAACGCCACTGAATTGTGGAAGGACCTTCAAGAACGATTCTCCAAGGGCAACCATTTTAGGGTTTTCGGTTTGCTCAAAGATTTGCATTGCATCAAACATGGTGATTGTACCCTCTCTAGTTACTTTACTAATTTGAAAATACTATGGGATGAGTAGGAATTTCTATGCCTCACCCCTGTTTGTTCTTGTTCCACTCGTTGTTCTTGTTCACTAAGCATCGTCGTGGCTACGTACAAACACAATGAATACATCATCTTCTTCTTAAAATGGCTCAACGACAACCACAATTCTGCAAGAACTCAAATATTACTCATGGATCCATTACCCTCCTTAAGCAAGGCATATTCACTTGTGGTTAGACAAAATCCTTCCTCAAATCCCAACGAGTAAGACTCAATTACCTTTACAATCAGTTTTGGTAGTTCTTCACACACCAAACCTTCCTTTACTCAAGGCAAGGGGAGAGGTCGTGGTCAATCATGACCCAATATGGTTTGCACCCACTACAAAAAGACCAATCACACGATAGATACTTGCTATTTCAAGCATGGATTCCCCCCGAGTTACAAATCTTCTCCACAATAGACTTCAGAGACTTCTGATATCAAGAAATCTCAACCTACAAACAATCTCAATGTTGATTTTTCACCTCTTACACGTGAAGATTATCAATAATTAGTGTCATTACTTAAAGCTTCTAAGGTAACTTCTTCAAATTCTAATTTCACCAACAAGGAGAACAATCCTACTCCTGACTCTCAAATTGTTTCAAGTATTACAAAATCAGGTACATATAACTCTTCTCACAATTTTTGGATTTTAGATTATGGTGCTTCTTACCATGTTTGCTCTAATATTCATTACTTTAGCACTATTCAATCTATTAAACATGTTTATGTTTTGTTTCCTAATGACATTAATTAGTTTGCACATTTTTCTAGCACCATTTTTTTTACACCAACATTGTTCTTAACTAATGTTTTGTTCATTCCTCAATTTAGATTTAGTTTAATTTCTATTTCTAAATTGACTCAAAATCACAATTGTCAGTTGGTTTTCTCACATGATTTTTTGTGCGATTTAGGATATGGTTACCAAGAAAATGATTGGGAATGTGGAGCTTCATAATAATCTGTATACCTTAATTACTCATCTGTAGACATTATTTTCCTAATAGCTTTCATAGTATTTCAGATTCTTGATTTTCCAATAATGTGAATATTGTTTCTTGTAATTTTTTTTATCTTTGACACTTTCGATTAAGACACCCATCTTTTACTATTTCAGTACCACGTGTAAATAATTTCCTTACACTTCTATTAATAAAGATTTGGTTTGCAACTCTTGTCATTTGGCTAAACAATATAAATTGCCTTTGACCTTGTACACTTGGATATATGGGGCTTTGTTAATCAAATTTCTTTAGAAGGATTTTCATATTTTCTTTCAATTGTAGATGATTTTACACGACACACATGGGTTTTCTTATGAATACCAAATTTAAACAAGAACTTATATTAAGGATTTTATTTCTTAGGTTTCCAATTATTTTTAATGTACAATCAAAACTATTAGAAGTGATAATGGCTTAGAATTTATCATGCCTGCATTTTATTCTTCATTAGGTATTATTCATCATACTTCATGTGTTGAAACTCCTGAACAAAACTTTATTGTGGAACACAAACATCGGCACATCTTAAACATTACTCGTGCTCTTTTATTCCATGCTCATTTGCCTAAATGTTTTTTATCTCATGCTAAAACATGTTGTTTCCATCATTAATCAGATTGATACCTCTGTTTTGAATCTTAAAACTCCTTATGAAATGTTATAAACTATCCCTCTAACTTTTACTGAATCGAAGATTTTCAGTTGTTTGGCATATTCTGCTACTTTAACTAATGCTCGCACCAAATTAGACCCTCGTGCAAGAAAATGCATTTTCTTGGGTCTTAAGATTGGCACAAAATGTTATATTTTATTTGACTTGCATACTCGTACTACTTTTATCTCTAGAAATATTATCTTTTATGAATCTATTTTACCATATCCTCAAATAATGTTTCTGCCACTGTTTTAGATCATGGCACTGACATTGACGACGTCCTTATTTTTTATAGTTTTGTTGTGATCAATCCCCTGCCCTATAATTCCAATTATGCTACTGCTTTGCATCCTGATGACTGTCATGTTGTTCCTTCTTCTCATAATTCTCATTGCATATATGATTTTACTATTCGCCATACTAATCTTGACACTGTTTCTTTAAGAAGATCTGATAGGCATCGTCACCTTCTACATACTTAAATGATTTTCAATGTAATGTCATTTTGCATCATGATAATTTGCCCCCATTACATTCCTTATCTACTATATTATCTTATCATAAATTTTCTCCATCTCACTTTAAGTACATCAATGCTCTCACAGTTAGTCATGAGTCATCTTATTATAAACATGCTATTAAACATGATGTATGGATTAAGACCATGGAGGCTGAAATATATGCTTTAAATAACAACAACATTTGGGTGATAACTGAGTTACCACAAGGCAAAAAGTCCATTGGTTGCAAACGGGTATATAAAATCAAACACGACTATGATGGAAGCATTGAAAGGTATAAGGCAAAATTAGTTGCCAAGGGTTTTAATCAAATTGAAGGTATAAACTACTTTGACGCTCTCTCAAATTGCCAAACTGACCACTATAAGACTACTACTTGCCTTAGCCTCTTCTAATAATTGGTTTTTACATCATTTGGATGTGCATAGTCATTGATGAGGACATAGAATGCATACCAAAGGAAGGAAACATAGAAGATATTCAAGGTCTTGGAACTCCAATGACAAGAGCAAGGTCAAAGAAGGCAAAGGATGTTCTAAATAACTTGATAACCACTTTATTTGAAGCAAGTACAACTCATGAAGACTTGAAGCCCTAGATAGTCAATTGCTTAATCCAAATTGAAGAAGTTAAGGAATGAAGGCTGATTCTATGTGTTATCAAATTTTAATATTAGTTTTAATTAAAGTAGTAGACTGAATTAGTAAGAAAATTTGGGTCTAATTGTAAAAACTTGAGTTGGACCAAATTTAGAGAACTTGTAAGGAGGTGCCACTATAAAAGACAAACTCTTATCTTTTTTGGGGGATTATTTTTAGAACATTATCTTTGTGAGACTTTTGCTCTCTAGAGTTCTTGAAAGAATTCACTTTGAACTTAACAAGGTTGTTAATCCTTGTGGCGTTCTTTTTGGGTTATCAATCCCTAGATTGTGGTGCCATTCTGTTCTTGGTTCTTTTACTGAATAATAATAATATTGAGTTTCCTTTACATCAAACCCTAACATACAAATTGTGCCAATTTTTGTGTTCAGTAACCTATCATCATACCCCGAGTTCTACACACTTGTTTTCGGTGATTCAACAGCCTAATTTGTGTTTCAGAACGTAATCTTTCACCTCGTTTTGGAATCGCCCGATTCGGAGTTTCGTATCTCTGTTTATCGCATTCTCCAGCAATACGCGATTTTTGACTCAAATCTGTAAGTTTCCTACCTAGAACGATCCTTAAAGTGAATCATTACAAATAGGATCATATCAGTGTTTTTTTACATGAGGACTTGGACGAAGAGGTTTATATGAACCTATCCTTGGGTATGTCCACTACATATCCAAACTATGTATGTAAACTTTTATAATCACTTTATGAACTTAAACAATCTAGTAGACAATGGATTTCTAAATTGTCCATTGCCTTACTTTCTAAAGGATATATTCAATCTTCATCTGATAACTCTTTATTTTTTAAAAGAGTTCATCAATCTTTTACCGCTCTCCTTATTTATGTTGATGATATTATTGATGCATGTAATGACATCGAAGAATGCATAGAAATTAAATCATTCATCAACTCCAAATTCAAGATAAAAGACCTAAGGGACTTGAAGTACTTTCTTGGTTTGGAAGTATCAAAATCAAAGCTAGTAACCCACATTTGCCAATGCAAATATGTTCTGGATCTACTGTACAATGTTGGTCTGCTTGCTTCTAAACCATCATCCACACCTATTTTAAAGGGCACTAGACTTACTTCCACTACTAGAACCATCCTTTCAGACCTTTCTCTGTACCGATGACTAGTGGGACAACTCATATATCTTACAAATATAAGGTCAGATATTAGTTTTTCAGTTCAACAATTAAGCCAACATATGAGTTCCCCAACTGACACTCACTTTGAAGTTGCCATGTGTGTACTCAAATATCTCAAATCATCACTTGTGAATGGTATTTTCTTGTATGCCTCCTCCTGCCTTCAACTCAAAGCGTTCTCTGATTCCGACTGGGCCACATGCCTATAAACCCGTAAATCTATCAGTGGATATTGTGTCTTTCTTGGTGATTCTTTAATATTTTGGAAGTTCTGAAGCAGAGTCTCGGGCTGACATATCTCCTTCAAGATCTCTAAACTGATTTTTCTGCATCAGCTCTTTTATATTGTGACAATTAGTCCACTAGACACATTGCAGCTAATTCTTCATTTCACGAACGCACCAAGCATATAGAACTTGATTGCGACCTCGTTCGTGAGAAACTCCAGCAAAACTTGTTTCATCTTATGCCTGTCAGTTATGACCAACACTTGGCAAATGTCTTCAGCAAAGGTTTAGATCCCAAACCGTTTCAAAATTTCTGCTCCAAGTTGGACTTAATGAACTTATGCGCTCCAGCTTGAAGGAGGCTATTAGATATAGTTACCTTAGTAGACTTAGTCAAGATTATGTTTTGATGACTTAGTCTTCTCAATTTGTTAGTAAAAGTAACTAATTCAGTTAGATTAGTTACATCACTTACATTCAACTACCTTTTAAATAACATCAATTTTACAAAATCAATTTTTTGTAACCGCAAAATCATACATGCAATAGAAAACCAACCATAAATGGTTTACCTTGCCAACTTTTGTCGTGTACTAGTGGTTAGTAAACAAGGTTCTTCATTGTATGAAGATGAAGTTCGATTATGGTTTGGCTCCAACATGAACCCTAACCTATGATGTTTGTCATCTTGAGATATACCAGTCTGGATCAGAGTTTTGTTGTCGTCTCGAACCTTCTTTCCTTGAAGAAGGATGCCTACATGTAGTTCATCTCCAAGAATAGTTGTCACAGCCTCCATTACCGTTCTCTACAAGTAATAACAAAATAAAGCTAACCAAATAGCTGTTATTTGACAATACTTTGTACTGAATAGTTGTTGTTTGACACTTCAGTGCTAATTGCTACAATAGTTGTTAATTTGCAAATAGTTTATGCTAAACAGCGTATTGCAAAACAATAACGAACTGTTCAAATTCCACTATGCTAAAGTGTTAAAGCATTGCTATAGCTACTATTTGACAACGATTAACATATTAAAGATGGTTTGATGCTAGGTTCAAGACTCATATTATGACATAAAAGTGTTCATATGCTTTAGTTGGAGCATGATGTGTTCAACTAGATTACATATAATATTGTGTATAAATCATGTCATCATTGTCTCTCATAGATGAAGTTTAATCACATACCTTCAGTGAACCAATTGTTGCAGTTTCAGGTATATCAATAAAAAGTTCAGGGACTTTAAAGGATTTTATGCTAAGCTTCACTGCAAAGTACACATTGAAACAATGTAAGAGTCTTATGTAACAAGCATGGCATACTAAATTAGAATCACAGTTTTTTCGTAAAATAATCGTATTTTTTTAAAAAAAATATTCACTTTTTCCTTTAACAACTTCTCATTTTCTCATTGAAAAAAATATTCACTTTCTCATTTAAAAAAAAATAATTTTCATAACGACAGACAAACATTAAACAACTTCTCATTTTTTTTTTAAATTCTCTAAATTATGGAATACCAAAATCAATTTTTTTAGAATCTATAAAAAACAAATCTTAAATAAGGTCAATCCTTTCATCAATTATCCTACCATTACAACCCTTGGATCCATGATGTACTTGTTGATCAGCTATAGAAGATGATTCTTCAATTACTGCATTGTGGTTTGTGCCATTAACCCTTGTATAAGAAGAGTCAACTATGCCTTGAGATTGAGACCAACTATCAGATGTAGATGAAGAGGTTTGATAGAAGAACTTCCTTTTCTTAAACGGATACATCCTTTCTGAATTTTCAACCACATAATTGTCCCCACTATCGTTTTCGTCTGAAAAAAACAATGAATACATGCATTAATAGACGGTAGTCTGTTCAAATTTCACTACGCTATAGTGCTCCTATAACCATTGGTGAACAATAAAAATTTGTTCAAATTCTGCTACACTATGACCGCTATTTGACAACAATGACTTCAATCACAATTAAGAAAACAATGTGAGACTCATTAAGTAAATAAAGTAAAGCTACATACCATTTACACAAGGACTTGCATCCTTAACTTTGAGTACCATATCTGATGGTGTGTCAGATATCCTATTCTTTGAGTTCATTTGTGTACACCTAACAAAGTTTTCATCATCATCATCTCTAATATTAACTGATTTTCTAGAATCAAGGTTCCTTCGATCGTGACCCTCCAATGAAGGCTTCTCTACATAATTTTCTGAACTATAATCTTTTGATGCTCTTTCACTTGGTTCTATTAATCCATCGGATCTATTTTGAATTTGGATGATTTTCTCGTTCGTACTTCTCCCTTTCACATGTTCATCTTCCCTCTCAAGGACATTTTGTCCTTGTCCTTCAAGATGATTGTCATGAAATGATGAATCACATGTGACCCTGGACAAAGATTTTAGTGAATCACGGAACAATAATGATTTTTTTAAATTCCATAACTCTATAGTGTTATAGCGCTGCTATAGCCGCTAAATAACAACATCGAAACAAATAGTCATTCAAAATTTACATTTGGTTTTCATGTTTCCCTTGCAAACTAGGGACACAACCAGAGACAACTTCACTACAAGTTTCATGCTCAAATTGCTCCTCCTTTAATGATCCTAGTTGATTCTCTTGTTTGTTGTCTTTTATATTAATACCGGAAAAAACGCGAGGATCTTTTGCAGAAACAACATCGTCAGGAATCGAACTCGCATTCTCGTGCAAAATGTTACCAGCTACACTAGCCAAAATATCGAATGCTTGTATCCGATTGCTATCGGGTTTCTTCCTTATTGTTCCCCTTCCCTAAACATGTATATATTGGAATTATAAGAATGTTGAAACTCTATTCATAATACAAATAAGAAGAGAATGTATGAGAAGTAGTGTTGTCAATAGTAAATTATAGAAAATAGTAGCTTGTTCTACGCTATAGTGTCAATGTAGTTGCTATTTGACAAAACTTTGTATTAAACAGTGTTTTACAGAACAATACCGATGTAATTAGATTCTACTGTGTTATAGCGTCGGTGTAGCCGCTATTTGACAATTGATGAGAAGAAAATCATTTGCTTACCCTAGGTGATCTAGAAGCTCTAGGAACTTGGTAGCCATTAAAACCATAATTTAACTTCTTCTGCATAACCATGTCTCATAAAATCATTCCTATAAGAAAAAGTCATTAGATAACAAATAACCAGCTTCCTTGAGTTTTGAAGACACCACAGGTTAGAACCTGTCACCATAATCAAATTCAAACTTCAGTTAATACTTAATAGGTGCTAAAGGGCTTAATTCATAGTTAAGAAAGCTTGCATACAAGAAATTCACTATAATTGGTAAAATCCAAAAAAATATTAATGATGAATTAAATTAATCACATGAGTACAATTGAATAAACAAAAGCTTACATGTAGATACACATTGGAAGAACAATTGTTCAACCCATGTTGAAGACACACTCATCCAGTTTGAAACTGAAGCAGATACATACCCTTCAATATTTTAAAAGAAACAAAAAATCAAATAAACAAAGCATTGTTAGTTGAATTTCACAAACAAATAAGCCAAAATGTTACATAATTATTCATATAACAAGCACAATAAAAATGGAAAAAAATCATTGAATAAGAAATAATAATATAAATAATCATTTTACTTGAGACATTGTCCAAATTAATGGATCTTCAGACCCATGATGACCCTTTTAAGGAAAAAATAAAATGAGGAAGAAAATTATAGTACAATACTCATAAAATATTTTAAACCTTTTTAGTGTTGAATTATTTTGCACCAAAATGTAAAGAAAAGAAAAAACCACTTTTTTTCATACCATTTTTCAAGTGCAAGAGAATTGTTGTTGTAAAAGAAAAAAAATGAAATAAACAATTTTCTCACCTATAGATTTTTGTTATGTTTGAATAAACAACAAAACCCCCCTCTTGAAAAACCACTCAATCTTGTGTTGTTCTTAAACCCCTCACAACCTCAACTAACTGTTTCCAAACATTTAACCATTCACAAATCCTAGGAAAAGACTAACTGATAACTAACATGTTTGTGTTACTACTTTGATTGGACCGTTTCCTTTATTTTGGGTGATCCACTCACTCTCCTCTACCTATGGAAGTTCTTTGTTTAACATTTGTCACACTCTCCACTCATTTGGGTTTCATCGTTTTTCTTATCATTTTCACATAAATTAATTAGTTTCCAAACTCTAGCCACATCTTCTCCGAGTTTTCCAAGTAGTCCTTCATCCCATTGTTTACTCAATAATAATATTATAAATCACATTATTTCTTTTTATTTTCTTTCCATTTAGTAGCTAATGTCTAGAATTGTGCTGATATTATTAGAAAATAAAATAAATATTTAGGAAGAAGTGACCCCGTATAATTAGAATTGACATTATTTCGAATAAAATTATCTATTGTGGAGTAGAGTCGTTCATGAGAAAATTAAAGTAATATAATCTTCTCGTAATATTTTATTGAAATGTTTCTTCTATGCATTTTTTCTTGCAAAATTATTAATAAAATTATTTAAAATGATTGTTTTTCAAAAAATCGTTTTCAATACAAATCAAAGCAAGATCAATTAATTTATCTCATGACATAGTTGATGGAAAATAAGATTTGAGTAACTTCAATATATAAGAACATCTCTCACCGCATGCAACAATAGAATAGATAGTTAATATTATTTTATAAATTATGCATGCATTAGGAAAAATAAATATATGTTTATAAATAATTCAAAATCATAAAGATTGATTTTGACTCAACTATTAAGATAACTATAATGACTTTTAATTCTTTAAATAGAATTTTACCACCAAAATCAAGAGAACTATCATATATATATATATATATATATATATATATATATATATAAATTTATTGTGTATATTTTATATTATTTTAATTCAATTTATTCTTCATATATATGCTAAGGAGTGTTTTTTTACAAATTACAACAATCACACTTTAATTTGATATGTTTCAATTTTTTCCTTCAAATTTGATATGTCCAAGAGAATCCATTTTCTCCCATTATTCATGTATTAAATATGATTTTTGGAGTCATGCATGTCATATTCTAATCAATAATATATATGTTAAAAATATTAAGTATGTTGTAAATTCTAACCCTTAGTAATATATATATATTATGTATATATTATGTATCTATTATATATTTATTATCTATCAAATATATTAAATTAAATAGCAGAATAAAATTTGTAATATTTTCTTATTTTTTTGACAAATTATAAATTACATCCGTTATTACTTTAAACTTAGACGAAAAATATCAACGTTAATAATTTTCACTTTCATTAGTTCATATGTAATAATTTTCACTTTCATTAGTTCACCATTTATTTCATATCAGAGACATAAATCAGTGTGGAAGAGAGGACTTTAATTAAATTCCTTTTCAATCGGATACAACAAGACAACGCCATTCAACCAAAAGCCGATACAGCAAGACAACTCCATAAATAAAGAGAAATGGAAAATAGAAATGGAAAATAACGCCATAAATAAAAGGCGGCTACTTGGAAATAAAGGGATAATTATATCTAGAGAAATAATTATATTTCTAATTTTTTGATTCGTACATTTTTATGGTAATAATAATTAATAATATTGTTAAAATTTATGGCACCCTTAACTCTTCTTTGTAAAAAAAAGAATGTAATCTAGTCATCCTCTCATTATATTTTGAGAAACATCGTTGATGTACATTTTTTATTGATTTTGTTAATATGTATCAGCCTCCTTTGATTATGTTTCCTCGTATCGCATAGGTATAAGGTCTATGGCGTATATATCTCTAGATCTACTAACTAAATATCCATGCAAAATGGATTGAACTACAACACAGATAACATTAACTAATCAAATGCTACAATAACATAACACAACCCCAAAAATTAATATCAAATTTCAGACATTCAAATAAGAGATACATTACAAACTTAATAACAAAATGACACTTAAAAAATAGAAAGAATTACACAAGAATGCTTATTCAGCCTCCAAATTACCAAATTGCCAAGGATTGAATTCTGGTCTACTTTCAGGCTCCTCAATGCAATCAGAACTATCTATGGTAGCGCGATGCGCACTATATTTACCGTTATATTGGTAAACTTCCAATTCACCCCAAGGTGTAGGAGTTACTTCTTCTGTTAGATCAAACCATCTAGGAGTGAACTTTTGGTTCTTCGCCTCTCGGTTTCTCTTCTCGGCTCTTTGCCTCTCCTCCAAACTGAAAAGAAAGTTTAAATGCACATAATGTAAATAGCCAGGATTTCCAATTACTGTAGTGACCTAGTGGCTAAGTGCACGCGCGCGCACACTTTTTAGCCAACCATGGAGGCCATATTCAATAACAATTTTCGTGTACAGATAATTTGTGTCTAAAATATTAGAGCACTATTTCAAATTACTAGATACATTTATTTAGAATATCAGCACAAATATACTATTTATTAATGCTACAAATTTGTCTTGGGAGATGAAAAATCAAAGTCGGACACATCTATAAGCAAAAGGGTGTTTTAGTAATATTCTTACTACCTACTTTTTTGTAAAATAAGTAAAAATGACAAAAGTGGCTTATAAAAAGGGACAGGGGAGGTAGTTAGTTACCTGCTCTTCTCGTGGCCGGACACGGATAGGTCACCCTTCTCAAGTGCCATTCTATCAGGACGAAGACGAGAATCGGATGCAAGCAACTTCTTGGGAGCAGTGTCAAAACTGTTAATCTTGTGTGCAAAATAGGTGTATTGGAATTTGTCCTTTTTAGGTACCTCGGCAACTCTCCAAACCTGCAGAATGGAACAATTTAACCAAGAATGAATAGAGTTTTGCATAAATTTTTATGTGCATCATATGCTTTGCAAACAAACTGTGGAAATTTGCGACACATCCAAAATTTGTTTGCAAAGCATATCATGCTTAATGAGACAAACTCATGAAGAAATGGTGAAGACATAATCTAAAGAATAAAGACCATGATATTGAGTGATAGCATATCATCTCTATGGGAATAAAACTGAAGAGAGAGCTGAACTACTAACCTCTTTGAGCTCAGTGCCTGGAAGTGGTTCTCCTTCTGGGTCACAAACTTGATAACTCAAAGCCTCATTCCATTTTCCAGTTATTAGAATCTTAGGCTCTTCAGCATTATTATACACATATCCATCCACTTCATATCGACCAGCTCTGCAAAATGTAAACTCCCTTTTAAGTTGGATAATACATAAAAAAATATGCAAAACTTTGCTTCTTGGTAAATGCTTGAGGAAGCTATGATCAGGTCATATTGTTCAGCACACAAAATATACGATAAATAGAATGCAAAAAAGTGAATGGAATTATTTCCTAAAAGAAATGCAATGCATGAAAGATCTTAGAATTTGAGTTTGGCCTAACTCAGCCCTGTAAAACCAGCTTAAAAGGTGAAGGATACCTTCCACTTATACATTTTCTGATCATATCTCAACCAATGTTGGACTCTCAACACACACCCTCGTGTCTAAGATTAGACTTTTGAAGATTGTCCTGAGTGACCTGATAATATGTAATTTAACGGATTTTGGATAGACTCTGATATTATCTTAGAATTTGAGTTCGGCCTAACTCAACCCTACAAAATCAGCTTATAAAGTGAGGGATACCTCTCTCCCATTTATAAATGCATTTTCAAGTCATATCTCATCCAATGTGGTGAGACTCAACAAACAATAAGGAATGCATAAAATCAAAAGCCTTGTATACGAACATCGAAACACATAGCCCCGGATAAAATAAAAGAAATATAATGCATAAAAAGTTCCTGGCTGCTACAGTATGGAATCCATCCACTACACATACTACATGTTACAAGTGAAGCGAACGGTTGCGGTTGAAAATTTAAATCAGTGGTACTTTAGGTAAAGAAGTCATACCCAAACCAGCCACAAGGTTGAAAATACAGAATGACTTTGTCCCCCGTAGTCAGATTTGTCAGAACCATCTCCCCTGGTGAATCAATCCATGTTCGCCCAAAAATCAAGTTGCTAACTTTCGTAGGTGGAGGCACCAAATCAAGGACCACACCATCTCTTTTGAGTGTAACACGCGTTCTGCATTCAGGTAAGTAATAGCACGTTACATATGCTTACAGCTTCAAAAATGCTTACCAAACACATTAAATTTAAGTAGATATCCAACATTACAAAGGTAAGCTACAAAGTAACTTGTGGTAATACATATGAAACATCCTTAAGTCTCTCAAGTAAAAATGTGTGACAATGTTTTTTCGGTTTTTTTTTTTCTTTTTATCTGAGTAAACATGTGAAGCCACAAATAATCCATAGACTTGAGATAAAAGATGAAAGGTAGAATAAGTATTACCTTCCAACAGGATATACATCAACTGAGTTTCCAAGAAATTTTGTTTTCAGTTTCGATGTCACGTCATAAGTGAAATGTTCATTTTCAGCATGGCCGGCACTCATTGGAGGGTGATGACTGACCTGTAGCAATTTGTTTTTAAAGTAAACAGAAGTATGAATCATACTTAAAATAAGAGAGTCGCAAAATAACTGTGAAAACCACGCATAAAAAGGACTTCAAACGCACCTGCTCTGCTATAAATGACATACCACCGTGGTTAGCCATTTCATATGTCTCACCAAGAATTGGATTGAATGGCTTCCATGTTCGTTGATAGGCATAATAGACAGATATAAAGAATGATGCTGCAAAAATCATCTATATATTAAGGTCATATTCCATGCAAAGTAGTGCGCGTGTGTGTGTGAGAGAGAGTGAGTGAGAGAGAGAGTATAAAACGATGCTTACAAGCATATACAAGTCTCATGTATGGATCGTCGGTCTTGTCCGCCATATCTAATAGGTAAGAGTACTCCATAAGCTGTGAAATTATAATAACAATAGATGAGATTCTACATATAGAACACTTGCTAAAATAGTTTGTGCATATGCAATAGCACAAAACAAATGCAACAAAGTACATTATGTGATAAAACACAGACCTCGGCCATTTTTTGTAGCATCGTCATTGGCTCAAAAATGATAACCGGAAGTGTGACCATTGATGTGATATCAGAGCCAACATACTTTTGCATCATTTTCCAGTAACTATCCCGTTCCTGTAATGTACAAAAGAACAATTGAGGGATAACATACAGAAATAATACAATGTAAAAAGAAAAAATTATTTTTCTCCAAGGTCCACCAAGAGATAAATAAATGTGAACTTTTATTCAGATAATCAAGTGTATATCATCATTTTGGTTCTCAAAATTGTAAGGGTCTAGCAATCCTCAAGTTTACAAAACAACAAATTAGTCTCTTAAATTAAAGAATATCAATCAATTTAGTCCCTACTTCAAAATATTTTTTAGTAAACATTCATCAAAACCAATAAAAGACATACATATTGACTTAAATAGTCTTTTGCTATATCAGAAGAATTTAAAGTTGTGGTGCAAATTTTGATAAAATGACTAAATTGACTGATATTTTTCTATTTAAGAGACTAAATTTACAGACCCTTACAATCTCAAGGACTACATGCTCATTAACTCAATAATCAAAGTTACCATTGGTTTGCATGACATATTATCTGCTCAACATGGCATGAACTTAGACTGAAGTTTGCTTTAACATGCAGAACAGACCTCATCAGTTGACTAAAGTATAAAGTGGAAACACCATGTTTCAATATGCAAATTCCCATCTCTTAATAACAAAAATGGCAAACAATAATTTTGTGTCTATGATAGAATCTATATTGCTTCCATCACAACAGTGTAACAAACTTCCTTATACAATAAATTTTCTTTGACACAGTCATCATTTCATTCTTTATTGGTCAGAATATTTTATTCACACATTCAGGAATCCAAAGCCTTGTGAGTTGTGACTTTCGGTGCATGTTTGGATTCACAGTATGATCAATGGAATCATGAATGTGACCGTGATTTTTCCAAACTCACCATAAATCCAAACTTCACTGTACTATACAAACACAGAGATGGTGATAAGTAGTACTATATACCTCGTCTTTCCATCGTCCCTTTTTAGCTTCTTCTTCAGCATCTTCAGTTCCTCCTTCCGGATTTACAACTTCCAGTCCCTCATAGCCAACGATACTAAGTATAAACATCACAAAAAATCTCATCAGCTCATGAAACTGAATCAAACCAACAAAAGCTTCAAGAAACAAATCAAATTATTACAAACCACAAATCCAGTGATAGTGAAACTTAAAAACAAATTTGAAAACACAATAGCTGGACAATATAGTCAAATTAAATCATACATCTAGGAAGTGTGAAACAGCCATAACCTAACACATAATTTCAAACATCATAATTCATCAAACAAAATTTTTGAAATTAAAAAAAAAAAATTAAAAAAAAATAAAAAGAAAAAAAAACAATTTTGAACGATGACCATGCAATACAAGAATAGCTTCCATGATCTAGAAAAAAAAAACTATAAAAATGATGAATCGATGATATCGAGCCAACCCCACATAAACGAATTTTAAAAAATCAAAATCAAAAGAGATAAATTAAACAACTTTACAATTTTGGAGTGAGAAGAATGATACCCATTAACAGATTTGGACATGACAGTGCCAAAATTGGACAAACTCGAAGCAATAGAAGCAAAAAAACCACCACCACTACTAGAAGCAGGAGTTTGCTTGGGATCCATTGGTGCCATGGCAATGAAACCCCTATGAAAATTCGAACAAAAACTATATAAACGGAAACCCAATTGAGAAAAGAGAAGCTTTTTAAAATTTTTAGCAGCAAACTCGATCTTAAAGTTAACGATGCAAATGGGCACTATAATATGGGACTAATATATAAGATATAAAATAAAATAATAATAATAATAATAATAATAATAATAATAATAATAATAATAATATTAGGAATAAGAATAATAGAATTATAATATGATTATTATATATAGGGTGAACAGCGAATTTTTGGTTGGCGGTTCTAGATTTTGAAAAGTCTAATTAAGAAGGATTATGACAATAAAAGACGTTAGAAAAATCAAAAGGGATATAGTTTGTAAACCACGCGCTTGTAGAGAGCGTGTGAGGGTATAGTTTGAGTTGTGTTGTGTTTGAGAGAATCCAAATTGGCGGGTTTGGAAGGAACAAATTGTGCTGTTATGGTGTTGGAATGACGAGGAGTATCATCACTGCATTCGTCTGCTTATAATTGTTAACATCATGTGAACATAAATAAACAAATCAAATGTTAGCAAATGATCTTTCAGCACTTTAGTGATACAAATATTAAAATAAAACATTGGAAGTATATTGAAATTTATGTATTAACTTTTTAATATAAAATTTTTATTTTTTAGTTTTTAGAGTAATTGTTAACAAAGACCCAAAAAATAAAGATATTGAAATGAGATATGTTTATTTGTAATTTTTTACTTAATTTTTATATATATCGCATACATAAAATTTGAGTAAGTTTACTAAAAAAATTGAATAAATACTCATTTCTATCTTTTAATGTAATATATTATGCAATCTCATTCCAAAAACAAAAAGACCTACAAAAATAGATGAATTCACTGCAGTTTGTCTTTAAAATTAGATTAATCTATCACTCATCCAACCACCTTTATCTCTTACAGAAAGTAAATGAAAAAATAATTTGACCCTTTTTATCGCCTACCATCTAATAAAGTAAAAGTATTTCAGATTTTTAACATTTCAACAATTTTAAATTTTTGAAATTTTTTTAAAAAAATTCTAGAAAAATTGCATTTCAAAAGTTTCACATTCAACCAAATTTTCAAAAAATTATTAAATTTTTGAAAAGAGCATTTCGAAAGTTTCATGGTCAACCAAATTTTCAAAGTTATTTTAAGATTCTAGAAAAATTGTATTTAGAAATTTTCACATTTAATCCAATTTTCAAAAAAATTTAAAAAAAACTGAGAATTTTCATTTCGAAACTTTCTAATTTCACCAAATTTTCAAAGATCGAGAGAAATAATTTACTTGTATTTCAAAAAATTCCAAATGATTAAAAAGAACAAAAATGTATTTTAATATACTTTAGAGGTGAGAGGTATAGGTAGGAGTGGATGGTAGATTCCTCTTTTAATCTTACCGTCAAATGATTAAAAAAGACAAAAACTATTACAAACCGTTTGAAATTAATCTTACCATGTAGTATTGATATCTCACAAAGTGTCTTTTCTTATTGGGAGATTAATAACAACCAATGCACTGATAGTTTTTTATTCTTTTCATTATATTAAGAGCAAAAAAGAACCATTATAAAGGCTTTGTAGGTTCGAAACTAGACATGTCAAAAGCTTACGACCGCATTGGGTGACCTTTTTTATGGCAGTTTTGACCAGCATGAGGTTTTCACAACACAAGATAGATCTTATTATGAAGTGTGTTTCCATAGTTTGTTTGTTTGTTTTACTTAATAGGGCCTCTTGCGACCAGTTCTCCCCTCAAATTAGATTGAGACAACGAGACCTTATGTCTTCTTACCTATTTATTTTATGTTCGAAAAAATTTCTAGTTCTCATCACTAAAGCATAAGAAAATAAAGCCATTCATGCCATCTAAATTGCTCATGGAGCACCAATTAAATCTCACTTATTTTTTGTAGATGATAGTCTTATTTTTTGTTGAGTTAGTCAAATGAATGTTGAAGCCCTAAAATCCATCCTCCAACTCTACCCATAGGCTCCTAGCTAATTCATTAATCTTGACAAATCAAAGATTTCCTTCAGCCAAAATGTGCCTCTGGACACACAAACTAATTTTCTATGATGGATCTCTTTTTTAAGGAAGTGAAGACTCCTTTAAAATACCTAGGCTTACCTACCTTTGTAGGAAGATCAAAGAAGTAGGTTTTTTTGCTTTGTTTAAGATCGTGTTTGGAAGAAACTCAAAAGCTGGAAGGAGAAATCCCTCTACTATACATGAAGGGAGGTGTTAATCAAGTAAGTGGCTCAGTCCATACCTACTTACATTATGAGTTACTTCTTACTACCTACAAGTTTGTGTAATCCCATTGAATCCATGATTTAGCAATTTTGGTGGAGCGCTAGGCAGGGCTACACCAAAAATATTCACTAGATTTATTGGGACAAATGTTGTGAGCCAAAGAACAAAGGAGAATAAGTTTCTGAAGCTTCAATGTTTTCAATCTTGTTCTCCTTACTAAACAAGGGTGACACATTTTGTCTAGCCCTAACTCTTGGATAAACAAGTGTTTGAACGTACCAAACTAATTATATATGGTGAAGTATTCACACTGCCATTTGGATTCTCAAAAGAGGTTTTGTGTGGAAGATAAATACAGGCCACTGTGTTGACATTTGGTAAGTCAATGGTTACCACTTCAAAATGGGTACAAAGTTTGAACGCCAAAACCTTCCATTGTTGAGCTCTCTCAAGTGTCACAGTTGATTTACCAGGAGTTTGGCACTTGGAACTGACAGTTAGTGAATTCCGTTTTTTTACCTTTTGAAGCTACTCAAATTCTCCAACTTGCACTCCTTATCCCCAACAGTTCATTTGGGGCTATCACAAGAAATGTTTGTTCATCGCTAATAGTGCTTACCATACTATTAAGCCCTAGGAAGCCTTAGAAGCATCTAGTACCTCTAACCCTTGGCCAAACTCCACTTGTTGGACCAAGTTATGGAACATCATAACGATTATGAAACATGTGAACCTAGTCTAGAGAATTATGCACAATAATCTCCTTGTTAAAAAAAAAAAACCTCATTAGAAGGGGAATCCAAGTTAATCCTTTGTGTTCATAATGCATTGCAAAGGAGGAAGACATCAATCACGCCTTTTGCAGATGTTCGTGGGCAAAACAAGTAAAGTTTTGGTAGTTAGAGCAATTGTTCGTAAGACATGGAATCTAATAGAAAATCATAAGGTGATGTTGAATAATTTGCAAAACGATGCCATCAATCCACAATCTGTCTCTCTGGCCAAATGGAGTCCATCTCCGTATAAATCTATTAAATATATTTAAAACAGATCCCGTTGTCACCTCATACAATTTCTTCCACCTATGCAAACATTTCTCACGTCAGCCAAAAAGCTGACGTGTACGTCTTCATAAAGAGTTTCCCATCCACTATCTTATACTATATCTCCTATTTAAATATTATTTCATAATGTCTACTCAAAATTTTCTAAATTAATCCCACATTATAATTTCATAACGTCACATTATTATTTCATAATGTTTGCCCAACATCATTCACATTAATTCCACATTACTACTCAATACGTTTTTTTTTTTGTCTGCATTAATCAACTTCACATTTTTGACTATTTATATGTGCCTTTTATCATTTTCGACTATTTATATGTGCCTTTTATTGTTGAGTACTTCTCTTCTATAAATTACATTGATAAAATTGAATATATATTATTGATATAACTACTATATCAATAATCATTTGACAATTGGAGCATAAAACTTCATATTGATTTTTTTTAAAATCCACTTAAATTAAAATATACCCACCTTTTATTGTTGGGTACTTCTCTTCTATAAATTACATTGATAAAAATGAATATATATTATTCATATAACTACTATATCAATAATCATTTGACAATTATAACATAAAACTTCATATTGATTTTTTTTTAAATCCACTTAAATTAAATAAATTAAAATATACCCGCGCAATGCGCGGGTTAGCATCTAGTTTATAAATTGTTGCAATGCTTTGATATCTCCTACACACAAGTTGCCGGCAACGATGACATTTTAATGTTGTTTTTTTTTTTTAATCAAAAGTAAGTATCGAGTTATTGTATCCACAAGGACTTGAGAGATATTATCGTCGTTTAACAATTAATATAGTTCTAAGTGAAAGGTTTTAAAGGATTTGATCATTAACTTGTAATCGGACGTAAAAAACGATAAAAAAGTATTGAAAATTACGGGAAGATAGAATTGTTGGGATTAGACTTCATCAAACACTTTCTCAAGTATCCTAATGATCAATTATACATATTCATGTTAACATTAATAGCATCATCGTCATTGTTCAAATGTTATTAATTCCTTAACACAGTGAGAAGTCAATTGTCTTGCTTTGACATCGATTCCTCGAAAATCTAATTAAGCTGGTAGCATTAATCACTAACGGTTTGAGACTATTAAGCCTAAATATATTCCTAGAATTCAGAATCGATAGATGTTTATCCTAAATCGAGATCTAAAGAGTATTTTTCAATGTAACTTCAAATCAAACATCAAATTATGAGTGATCAAGTCATAACAAGCATTAAGAATCGGGATAAACATTGATATTGATGAATAACTAGAATATATATATATATATATATCAAAAGAGATACATAAGAGTTGGGATTGATTACATCTAATCCCAACAAAGGAAAGTTTAGCTACTCATTGTCATGGTAGCTTTGCAAAATTATTATGAAACGAGTAGAATTTGGCCTCAAATAATGAATCACGACCCTTCTCCAATGTGTTTCCACTAGTTTAGTTCCTTTCATTATCTGATATTGAATCTTCTCAAATTGACAGCAACTTTTCTTTATATAGTGTTTAAGTTAGTAAAATTTTGCTTAGCAAATTTTCGGATTCAGTAAGCAAATTTGGATTTCTTTAGATTGAAGTAAGGATGAGTTGGTCAAACCGCCTCAAATTCACTTAGCGAATTTTGACTTGTTAAATTCCTCAACTCTTTGACTCTAATTCGCTTAGCCAATTTGAAAATTCGGTAAGCAAATTTGTCTGAAAATATCATACTTCTCATTATAAACTTACTTAAAATTAACGATAAACATAATTTGGAGTAAAAGTTATATGATTTTCATTAACAAATGTGAATAAGTGTCTTAAAAGTATATATATTAATTGGTAAATTTGACACTTATCAAACTCTCTCCAACTTAGAACTTTGTTTGTCCTCAAATAAAAGTCCTCTAAAAAATAATTCAAACATGGTTCAAACAACTTTAGTGCATATGGATAATCATAGTTTGTAAACAATTAAGCACTTAAACTTTCAATCCTTTTTCAAACGTGCATACTTCTTAAATGATATGCAATCTCAAAAGACCAAAAATCACAATGTCAATGGATTAAAACATGTTTATGAAACAATTGCAAAATAAAAGTGTGTCTTTCACAAATTTCAATCAAAAGCCAATACTCATAATCACATCCCTTACAAAAGTGTCTCACTTAATAACAAAAGCAAAGCAAGTGTTTCATTTATTTCGTGCACTTTATTTACACGAACTTATGATTATATTCCATCTTGTATTGAAGTGACAATTATGATTATAGTATAGTGTCAATTTTATGTGTTAGTCACCAAATTTATGATTATATACATAATTTTATTTGTGTTTTGCCATTATCTCACCGACTAAGTACGACGATTGATTTTCCTATCTCATTGCAATGTTTATTTTGTTTAAATCAACATATTAACTTTGATCTAGTGCAGGCAAATTCAATCAATAATTTCATTGGCGTCAATGTTGTGATCCAAATGTATGAGTATTCTAGTCGCTTTAATTTTGTCAAATTATAGGCATTTTGTCGTTTTATGTTTATTAACAAAGGTGTTGTGAGCATGTTTGCAAATTCATCTACTTCAATTTTAGTGAATTTGTATTGTTATTGATCAATGTATTCTATTAATTTGAATGAAAAATATAAAAAGTGATGAATTAATTTCAAATGTTCCCTAACTATATATAAAATTAATTAAATAAAATATTTTGTTCATTAAATTAGTGAATTTTATTTAAAATATTTCGTAAGTATCAATAATTTTTTTTAAAGACCAATTCGTTTGGTTCAATATATGTAAATTTTTTTTATAGAAATTAAATAATAGGATCCAATCATCTAGTTTAATTTGATTCAGTCATATAGTTCAATCAATGACTGAGTGGTTTGACATGACCCGATGACCTAGTGTTTTTACCAAGTCAATTATCGACCTGATTTTTTAAAACATTTGTGTTAATCACATTTGTGTGGTCTACCACCAATATTAAAATTGTCATGACCTCTATCTGCTTCCATTTGACTAAATTAAAAAATATTATTGAAATTCACCTGACTTCTTCTTCCAAATATTTTGTTGACGTGTCTTTCAATATTTTCTTGCAACTCTACTAGTTACAAGGTGTTAGTATCGTGTGACTCAATTGTCGTTGTCACCATATGATCAAACTTCATCGATAGATGCATATATTTTTCTCCACCACTCTGCTATGAGGAATATCTTCTCCATACACGCTCATCTTATTGACAAGAATTGTAACACGAGAAAAATATTGTTCTACGGTTTCTAAAATATACATTTTATATCTTTTATATTCTCTACACAAAGATTGCAATTTGGATTTTTTGGCCTTCTCAACTCCTTCATGTGACAAATTTAAAATGTCTCACGGTTCATTAATAGTCTTGGCATTTGATATTTGACAAAAATTGAGTAATCTATCCCTTGTTGAAGTTGTGTAAGTGTCAACTAGTCTCTTCTTCGAGTGATTTCATCAACTCTTTATTCTAATCCAAATTCCACAAACCTTCAAACATTGCGAGCTTTTTTAGATGTGTTGACATTCACACTAGTAGGATCTCACGTGTTCTAATATCAATTTAATATCAATGAGACATGACTTCACAAAAACTCAGACACCTAAAAATATATAAAGAACAGAGCAAGTGAATTTCTTTCTCGGCACTATATTTTCATTCATAAAAAATATTCATAGCACACTACATGATGGCCTTTTATAGGCTTATGTCCTTAACAATGAAGGCAACAACAACTTATCTTATCTATTAATTATCTATTAAGCAAATGAATACAAACGGTGGTAGAGCAAATAGTTAGATTGTGTCTGTATTATTTTTCAAGGTTAGATATGTTTTTAGTCTATCTGAATATATCAATTTTTATTTAGTCCTTCTAAAAAATTTCTTCGAACTATGGTCTTTCTAAATTTTCGGCTACTAATTTTAGTCTCAACTTTTTTACAAAAGTTCACGTTGCATGTTCGAATTGACTTTTTTTTATGACATATCATTGAATTTTTTTGTTAAGACTTTAAAATATCATTAACTTAATAACTTAACTATTTAATCTTTAATTTAAAGTTATAGACAAATTAATAAGATTCAAGATTAAATAGTTTAATTATTAAATTAATGATATTTTAGTGTCTTATCAATTATATGTCATCAAAAAATGTCATTTGGAACATGCGACGTGAACTTTTGTAAATAAACAAGAATTAAAATTGGTAATTAAAAATTTAAAAAGATCAAATTTAAAGAATTTTATTAAATAAACTAAAAATAAAAATTAGTATAAAAATAGACTAAAAATATATTTAATTATATTTTGTATATGGTCCAATAAGTAACTTTCTTAGGGATGAAGTAGTTTAGAATGCTTGACAATTCTTCTAGTGATTCCTTGATTTAATTTCAAGTATTTGAAACTTAGATGTCTATATTATAAGGTGACAACTACGGTAGTCTCTAAAAAGGTTGGGTATGAGTAGGGCTGGACAGAAAAACGGACCCATTCCAAAACCAAGCTGAGTGCAAACGAATAGACCGGGTCAGTTGGATTTGAGTAAATAAATGGTCAAAACTAGTTTCATGCGGGTCGAAACGGACGGGTGCGGTTTCAATATCTAGGCCCATCGCCCGATAACAGGTATTGTTGTTTTAGTGGACCGACTACTGGGTAAGTTTTTAATTAAAAGTAAGTAATTAATATATATATTTAATGATAACTTCTCAGCATATATTGCCTATTCCGTAAGAAAATAAAAAAGTTAATGCCAATCAATTTATTATTAATTAATGGATGAATGAATCGGTAATTACAATTACTCCTGTGAGTCCCAAGCATAATATTTGTAATAAAGAGTACATAAAAAGACTATTTATTTGTCTCATATTAGGGGTAGGAATAGATCAGGTTAGACTTTAAAAGTTCTGAATTTGACTTACAATTAATTTTTTCGGCTTGAGTATAGGCTACGGCCTATTATAGGCTTTCTTTTCGGTCTGATCTAACATTTTCAAAAAATCTAATTTGGCCTGAAAACCTAAATCATTAAAATTGTATATTTTATATTTTTTAAATAAGTTAAACTAAGCTTCTATATGTAACCAAATATAAAAAAGTTATAACTAGCAAGTATGCAACAACTTTCCAAAAAAATAAATAAACAAAATGAACTCATAATTAACAAATTTAAAATAATATATATATATATATATATATATATATATATATATATATATATATATATATAGGCGGGCCTATCAGACCTAATAGACTTTTTTATGAGCTTGAGCCTGATCTATTTAAATTAATAGACTTTAAAAAAAGTCTGAGTCTAGTCTTTTGGCTTAATTGTAGTTTTAGTCCTCCTATTTATACTGATTCACGAAATTGGTCCCCCTATTTTAAAAGTCGACAGTTTTTGTCCCTCTTTGTGATTTTTTAGCTAAAAAATGGTGACGTTAGATGTTTTAAATAACATGACATATGATACGATGATGTAGAGTGATTAACACCCATTAAATTGGAATAAAACGTCATAAAACTTAACTTTCAACTTCGATTTTTTTTTTTGTATTTTTAATTTGATTAATGACATATGAATAATTAATGAATCTAGGTGGTTCTATATCATAGAATTGTATGATACGTCATTTAAAATATATTAAATCGTCATTTTTTAGTTTAAAAATCTGATGGAGGGATCAAAACTGTCGACTTTTAAAATAGGGGGACCAATTTCGTGAATCAGTATAAATAGGGGGACTAAAACTGCAATTAAGCCTAGTCTTTTTATTAAACAGGTCAGATCAGACCAGACCATAAATAGATCAGACCATAAGCCTCTGACGGACGACTTAACTTATTATCGTCCCTACTTGTAATGCCTTACAACAATAGAAGTTAACAATAATTAATTTTCGTCCTTTCTTCTCTTTCTTTATCTTCAATCATTATTATCATCTTTTTTTCTTCTTCTCAAGTTTGAATTTTCTCGTGTTTTGTTTAAGCTTAATTGCATTTTTAGTTCATCTATTTTTACTGATTCATAAAATTGATATTCTATTTTAATTTTCGTCAATCCTTCTATTTTTTTAACTAAGTAATGATGACATGGGATACTATAAACAACGTGATGTTGTAGATCATTGAAATTAGAATACCTAAGTCTAAGTGAGTCTAATCAGGTGAATTAGGATCGGTAGATAAATAAAGTTAGAATGTTTAAGTCTAAGTTGGTCCAATTAGATTAGGTTAGACAGTCGAATCGTTGAATTTATAATTTCTAATTCTAAATTAGTATGATTAGAAATGATTGAATCATTAGATTATCGAAATTAAAATTCTTAAATTTAAGATAGTCTAATTGTATTATATTGAACTATTAAAATTAGAATTCAAATGTCGTAGTTAATTTAATTATATTAAATTAGTCATATGAATGTACTTTTAATATATAATCTCCTAAGTGAATTATAAATGCAAAATTAATTATTAAATTTCAATTAAAATTTTAAATTAAAAATAATATATTGAATTCAAATATAAAATTAATATTTTAAAATCAAAAGAGTTGTCAAATATAATATTATCAATCCAATATTATAATAGAAATATAAAACAAATGAGAGAGAAATAGATTTGTGATACTAATAAATTAAAAGTTGAAACATGAAATCACTAACGTGTCTCTCTTGATTTTATTTGTTCTTTCGAAACCTTTTTCATCTCTCCAAATCCAACAACCATTTAAGAATATTTTCTGGAATCATTGACAGTGGTTTAGATCCTCATCACAGTTGGAGTTGTTGCTTGCTCTATGGGGATTTCAATAAATTTGGGGCATAAGGAACTACCATCTGACCCCTAATTTTCAATTGGGTATAATTGGAATATGCATTACTAGTTTTATAAAATCTGCTCAGCAAAGTATATAGTTTATATTTCGAACATTAAATATTAAATATATGTTGGTTCTTTTTCATTTAAGTTTTTTAAACTTGTCTTTCAATTTGATTTTTAGTTTACATTTAGTTTGCACCATATATTAAATTACGCATATGCTCTATGCATGTATGCATGTTCAAAATCTAGTAATTGTTAAAATTAAATTCATTGTATATTAAATTGTGAGATTAATTTGTTTTTAAGTTTCTTAATTCTTATAGATTCCCTCCACTAGAGGTAAATCTATTTGAGGTAAGTCGGACATTAAATGCAGGTATCTCAAGAATTTGAACGTGGATTCACCATGTGAGTTTAGTCTCTTCCGCTTTATCTAATCTCTGTTACTAAATTAATTACTATTTATGACAATGTAATTTTTTAACAGATACTATCACTAAATCACATTATAGTGGTGTATTTTAGTCATTTATAATTTTGATCATTTATCTTTTATTTAATATTCATTTTGGTCTTTTATCTTTTTCTTTAATTCATTTTGGTCCTTTATCTTTTTCTTTAATTCATTTTGGTCCTTTATCTTTTATAAGTGATGTATTTTAGTCATTTTCATCATAACTCTTTCAAACAAATATAGAACTATTGTCATACACTATTAAAATCAAATCATGAATCAATTATAAAGTGTGCAGTCTTAATAAGGACGAGGTGAAAATACATTAAAATCTGATAGATCTTCTTCGTTTCAAAGAGATTACATGTGTTTCAATGTTTGCAATAAGAATTTTTTTCAAGTGCAAGTCTATTATTGAGTTAAATGGATTTTTTTTTTTGAAAAAATACAATACTGAATACATATTTGCAATTGTTAAAAGAGATTCCAATGACTTGATATTTTTATAACTTTTGTTGTGATTGTGACAAGAACTTAAATGCACCACTTCTGAAAGATAAACAACCAAAATAAATTAAAATAAAGATAAGTGATTAAAACGCATATTAGATAAAGATAAAAGTCCAAAATCATATTCAAGCATTTCTTATATTAGTTCCTAAAATATCTTATAAATATTTATAAGATGAGACTAATATGCAAGAAGTTGACTTATGAAAATATTTAGTTGTGTTGCTGTGAATGATAAAATGTATTTCATTTACTCTAATATTCTTATTATTTACGAGTTTTATTTACTTTAATACTTTTATTATTTATAATTATTAGAATATTTAAATAAATTGAGATATAATAAATAAAAATATATTAATAAAAAACGTGATTTATATTTTATTGATAATAAAAAGAGACTTATAATTTAAGATTAATAAATATTATTATAAATCAGATACTTAATACTTAATATTTAATATGAGACACATGGAGAGTAAGAAGTTTACTAGTATATACAAATTTAATTTGAAAAATATTTCCTAAGTTTAACATTTATTTTGTTAATTAATTATTTAAAAGTGAATTGAGGTTTCATCATATGTGTTTTATTGTCACACTAAACTACTATTTAGAGGTCAACCAGGCCCAAAATTTGTTTGTCATTGGTGGAATTATGGAATAAACCATCTTTCAACCTTTTCACCCCTTCCTATTTATCGTTATATATTTAGTAAAAAATGTATCCTTATATATGTCATCTAATGACAAAAGTTCAATTTCTAGAATCTAAAGCATCCAAATGTCATTTGAGAAACACCATAACTTATTTAAATCTTTGCTTTATTTATGATACAACCAAGGCATGAAACATTGGCATGTGTGTTTGGAAACGTTCTTGTCTTGTTCAACAAAGGAACCTCCAAACACAACCATCCAAATCAGGTACTAAATAATGAGTAGTAGTTATTAACAACATTGCTCCAAAATATTTAAAAAACAACAAATAGTGTACTAAATATATTGTTCCCACATCATTGCATTATTATTTCCACTTTGCTAGTTTTATCAAATTTGGCTAGAAAAATAGTTTAAGAATTGAGATTTTTTTGGTTCTTTCTCCATATTGTTCAACACATATAATATAATTCATTAGTTATGTGTAAACTTTAGGCAGGGGGAGTAAGGTTGATATACACAAATAATGGAGATAAACATGTCTTTGCCTACAAAAGTTGCATCCAAAGATGAATACAAGGAAGTGAAGCATTTTAAGAAATGGGTTCCTTGGTTGATTCCCTTTTTTGTGATTGCCAATGTCATTGTGTTCATAATCACTATGTATGTCAATGATTGTCCTAATAACTCGGTTTCATGCATTGCACGGTTTTTCGGTCGATTCTCCTTTCAGCCTTTCCATGAGAATCCTCTTCTTGGGCCTTCATTGTTGACGTGAGTTTTTGTCCTAATTTGAAGCCTTAGTATGTTTGTTGGATGAACTTCTTTAAATTACAAATCTTATATCACATAGTTCAAGGACACATTAAGTGTATATAAGCAAGGTAGGATAAAGGCCAGTTAGTTTAGTCCTTTTTGTCCATATAATTCTCAAGCTTTGACAACTTTAGATCAATCCACTAACACCATCAGTTGGACTCACATTACTACTATTACTATTACTCTTGATTATCTATATAGCACCGACACTTCATATTGAAAGCGCGTTCAATATCCGACCTGTGTCTGGAGTATGAGTCAGTGCTTCATAGGTGATTATTGTTAAATTTTGTATTTGTTTTGTGTTCAGGTTAAGGAGTATGGGGGCACTAGATGTGGACAAAGTGGTTAACAAACACCAAGGTTGGCGCCTCATCACTTGTATGTGGTTACATGTTGGAGTATTCCATCTATTGGAAAATATGTTAGGCATTCTACTTGTTGGAATTCCCCTTGAACAAGAATTTGGGTTTGGTATGTATCTCATATATTCCAAACCATCCATATAATATTTTGTAATGTACATTTTTATGCCAAATTTTGCTTTATTCACTTAGTTGGGAAGAAGAGTAGAATAATAAATGCATCTAAATAATGGTCATCAAATTGAGATTGAAATTGTGAATTAGAAGCTAAGCTATATAGTAGCGACACTTAAGAAGGAAGAAATGTTTGATGTTTGTGACACATGTCAATATTTGATACTAATACTGATACATCATATTACATTCAATCACTTTAATTTTATCAAATTATTATCAATGTCTACGTGTTAGTGTTACTATTGAGTCTGATGTCTCTGTATTATTTATTATCTAATAAATTGATCAAAATGGTATCAGATATACTTTTTTTTGTTTCTGAAGTAAGATTTTCTGATTTCATAATTGTTTTGCAAGATTTATGCAAAATAACTTATTAACTATTGTATAGTTGTATTATTATTACAGTGCTTATAGGACTACTATTTGTAATATCTGGATTTGGGGGTAGCTTGCTTTCTGCTCTTTTCATTCAGCAAAGTATCTCTGTGGGTGCCTCGAGTGCTCTTTTTGGCTTACTAGGAGGCATGCTTTCCGAACTCATTACTAATTGGTCTATATATGATAAAAGGGTACTTATCAAATTCCTCATATATTTCACATGTAAATATCTCAAAAGTTAATCATAACAAAAATAATAAAATATTAATATATCAAACTTAACTGATTAGTACATAAATTCACAATATTTTTATTTGAATATATAAAATGTAAATTAAAGCACCGAAATATGTAAAAACTAACTATAGTTATTTTTCTTGTAATGTGCAGCTAGGAGCACTGATTACTCTTGTGTCTATTATTGTGATCAATTTAGCAGTGGGAATTTTTCCACATGTGGACAATTTTGCTCATATTGGAGGGTTTTTGACAGGATTTCTTCTTGGATTTGTGTTTTTGATCCGTCCTCAATTTGGATGGATTAAGCAAAAGTATGTTACTCCAAATTCTCAAGCATTAGTAAAATCTAAATTCAAGATTTATCAGAGCATCTCCTGGCTCCTAGCCCTCATCCTTCTAATTTTCGGGTAAGCTTAAGTGTCATGTTTTTTTTTTATATTGAACTCCTCCGGTAAAAGTATATAAAAAGTGGACTTGTCTGATGATTAATGGTGTAACCATTAGGAGGTCGTTAGATTTAAGATAGAGAAATTTATTCTAACGACTTGCAGTTGACTACACCATAAAGCTAACTACAGATGATTCGTTTTGTTATTTTGTTACTTGTTAAGCTTTTCTTCATTCTCATTAAGTCAATTTGACATTCAGTTGAGTTTATGTTAAATTGTTTACTTGACAGGTTTAGTGTTGGCCTGGTTGCACTTCTCAATGGTGTTGATGCAAATGATCACTGTTCTTGGTGCCATTATCTGTCTTGTGTCCCAACTTTAAAATGGAGCTGCAATTCAACGAATGTATCTTGCTTGGTAATCAATTTGGCAAATACATGTTCATATGAATTATCAGAAATTCAGACACCATCAAATAACTTTCATTCATAAATTTCGGGAGGAGTTTGAGGGAAATTTTTTTTTATCGCTATATTAGCATATGGTAAATCAATTTTTAACTGCGTAAATATTACTATTGATATCTATAATAAAATCAACGTGCGAGTCAGCTAAACCAATGTATTAATTAACATGTTACTTTTTTTAATTTTTTACACGTTAATGTTAGTCAATTAGTGATTACGTTAGTTTAGGTTTCGAGCATTAGACCTCTTATTTAAAACTCTTTAACACACCAACCGAGCTAGTTATACATTAGTAGATGATACATTTTGATGATAAATGATGCTATGTTATGTACTTTCTCAATGTTAAACTTTTACTTGTTTTGTTAATTGTGTATAAATAGTATATATAATTGTAATATATTTGTACTAATGTTTGCTAAATGCCATAATGCAGACTCAGCAGATTGGCAACCAGCTAAATGTGACATGCTCAAGCAGTGGAAAATCAATTATATATTATATGCAAAGTCTAACCGACTCAAGAATCCATGAACTGTGTTTTCAGATTTGTAGTTGAAATTTTATAAAAGGGTTGATAATTTCTTTAATTTTGCATTTTTCATGATGAAAAAAATGATACATACTTTGATTGGTATATTTGTTTATATCCAATTTCATGTACATATTAATATTGATTGATTTGTATTTTTCTGACCTATTTGTGTTGTCAGGAATAAAGTTACAATTGAAAGTATTATGTTAAATTAAACTTAAAATATTTGCTACGAATTCGTTTTATACAGTAAGTTACTTTTGCTCAGAAGAATTCTTTGACATCATTTCTAATACATTGTTTTCTTTTAAAACCAATATATTTCGCATGTAATTATAGAGATTAATATTTCAAACTTTGTAGATACAAATAGGTAGAAAACTTTCTAAAAGTTTTAACGCTACTATATGTCTAAGTTTAAGTTTGAACTCGAGATTTTATTTAAATTAAAAGAGACATATGTCATCTTATCTAAACACTCTTAATTTTAGATATTGCAGTATACTATTTGAGAAAAACTCTTGATTAATTTAACTATCATGGTTGAAAAACAAGATAAGTCTCTTGCTGTAAATTAAAATCTAAATTTTTTAATTCAAAAGTGAGCCTATTTTTTTATCAATAATATAACAAATAAATTATTTGTGGAGAGACCTAGCACAAAGATAAAGGCCTCTCCTTGGGCCGGACTTGACTTCATTTTTTTGCTGAATTGGGCCGGGCTCGACTTCTTGTACTGAATTTAGGAGCTCCTCACATAAAGGATATAGCTAGGTGATAAAATTAGAGTGTTAGGTATATAGAAAATGAAATTAAAAATCATGCATATAAGCAGTAATATGTGCCATGCCATCATATCCTGACTTTGCTTAATCAACACTAAAGTTTTTGAAGTAAGAATCTCACAATTTGTGAAATTACTAATCAAACACCAAAATTGTGCATATGTATGTGGTTATGCGTGTAGTAGCTAAAAGAGTCTACATATAATCATGCATAGACTTGGTTAGAAATGAAGCACTTATAAATTAGTTTGGACCACAGACTTTTGAGAGGACTAATAAAACCATTTTGACCGAAGCTACCTCTTATATAGACTGATCAAACTTGATTTTGATCACCAAACCTTTTGATTTGCTGGTAAACCAAACGGCCTAGAAATGAGTCTATATTTCATAGACTTGCGTTTGAACTGCAAAATTTTGAAAATATTTATTTAAAAAAAAAGTTTAATTTCTATATATTATCACTTAAAAAGTTTTATACATCACAACTATTTATAAGGATGATTTTAGAGATAGTTTTGGTAAAAGTCAAATATCTTTAACGATCTAACAGTTATGATTGATTGACAATGTAATTTTTTTTACATTAACTATGTATATAAATTAAATTCAAATAGGTTTAAATATTTGATTTGTCCCTGTAAATTCGTGCCTTTTTCATTTTTGTCTCTATAAGTTTTTTTTCTTCAATTTAAACCTTGTAAGTTCAATTTTAGTTTTAAAATCATTTTCACCGTTAATTGTTCTTAAAAAATATTTATGTAGCAAACAGAGGAGTGACGTGACAGAGAAATAAATTAAATAATTAAAAAAAATTATATAATTAAATTGATTAAAAAATAAATAGAAAAAAGAAATGAAGAAATGTTGAAGGTATTATCTTTTAGTCCTCGATCCAAAATTAGAAATAGGTTTAGGGATTAGGGTTATCTTTTGTTTTCTCTATCATCGCATCACCATTGTCAAATCACTAACATGACATCACCATCTTCGAATCACCATCTACGAAAACAATTGATAACTATAAGGGGTATACACACAAAAACAAAAATTAAACATTAAACTTAGTAAATGAAAACTATAACTACAGAGAATAAACATAAAAATAACATATTTAAGAAAAATTACTCACATCTCAACGAAGACATCCCCAAAATTGTGGTTTAGGATTTTCATTAGTGTTAGAGATGAATATGCGCATTGCTTTCTTACACCCACATTCAAATAATTGTAAACAAGTTGAGTTTATTGTAGACGAATATGACACCATGGTTAAACGAAGAAGAAGTAGATTAAGAATCGAAGATGATGGTGATTTGATTATGGTGATTCGAAGATGGTGATCTGGTAATCGTGATGCGATGATATAGAAAGGAGGAGAGAATCCTAATCCCAAAACTTATTTCTAATTTTGGATTGAGGGACTAAAATATAACACCTTCAACTTTCCTTCATTTATTTTTTTTTCATTTCCTTTTTAATCAATTTAATTAATTAATTTCATTTTTTAATTATTTAATTTGTTCTTTTGACACGTCAAACCAAATAAGATTTTTTTTAACAACAACTAACCGTAGAGATGATTTTAAAACTAAATTGAATTTACAGGGTTTATATTAAAAAAGAAAATACTTGTAATGACGAAAATGAGAAAGGTGTAAGCTTATAACGAGGAACACATATTTAAGTTACTCATATAGTAACTATATATTAAATAACAAAGTATCTACTCTCAACCAATAGGAGGGATTTTGTCAACAACATAAAAAGAACCAATAGAAGTGATCCGACTTACAAGTAATTTAATCTATTTAACTCTGGAAAAATAAAAAATTTACACTCTTAATGTAAAATTATTTAATATTAACAATCAATTATAATTTGCAAACACGTCAAATATAGAAAAAGAAAAATAAAAAATTATACAATTCTTTAATGTGATGCTAAATTATAATTAATTGTTAATATAAAATAATTTTATATCGATAGTGTTTAGTCTTTATTTTTATAATGATAATATAAATATATGTGCATTTTTTGAGAAACCAATCATCTTTAATTGACATGTTTGTGGATTTGTACTATAGGAACCATATATATTTGAAAATATCTTGGTTCCACTCATATATAAAAAATAGTCCTAACTCTCAATATATTAAGTACATCATATTAGACCATTTGTAATGAATGTTAACTAATTAAAGAGAATTTGCATTAGAAATGTATGTTAAATAATGTGTTGTTAGCATTATTGTTGAACTATTTTTAGATTTTTAATTAGATCATTAAACTAATTAAAACATTTATAATTAAGTCCTTAAACTTGTTAGTAATTTGTAACTAAGTCATTGAATTAACAAGTTTTTAATTGCATCAATAAAAATTAAAATATTTTTTTATTAGGTATCCTCCTCAAATTCTAAATATTTTTTAATCATATTTTTAACATTTAAATAATTTGTAATTTGGTCTCTAAATTCAAGAATCTAACTATAAACTATTTAAAAATTCAGGGACCAAATTAAAAATTTAGAGACCTAATTATGGATAAATTGACGAATTCAATTACAGTTTTTATTAATTTAAAGACTTAATTAATTAATTAATATTTTAAAAATATTAACGCATGTAAAAAGATGGTGAAGAAACCCTTATTATACACCAAGACCAGACATAATTATAGGTGTGAATAGGTTGTACTGACCGTGACAGAAATATTTTTTTAACATAATGTGTGTGTAAATATGTTTTCACCCGAGTCTAGTATAAACGAGTGATGAGAGACGCTTCTAAGTGGATTGTTTTGGTCGATTGTGAGTTCGGAAAATCTGATCCATGAATAACTGAACCCAATCAATCAAGGGGTAGAGGGTGAAAAACCCCAAATATAAAAGATATAGTTTTACTAACTTGGTACTTTTTCTTAATATACGATAACTCCAATTAATCGATGTGTCTTGGTGACATTCAATTCTCTCGATAGTACAATGGATCATTATGAAAGAAAAAAAAATATAAACTAACAAAAAAAATATATATCAACTTTTTATTTAAAAAACGAATTGAAATTGACAAAAAGAAAAAAAAAACTCCATAAAAATGACAAAAAAAAGTACTCCATAAAAAACGGTCTAACCTGACCTAACCCTTCCGCATGACCTCATAAACTGCTTAGTCCTACATAATTGCGCATGAAACTTTGAGCTAAGAATTGGGTTTGTTAGCTACATATTCAAAGAGACCCTCGATGGGTTAAGAGTTAAAGGCATGGGCCTGTTAACCAAAAAAAAAAGACAAGGTCTGCATATATTATATGGAATATTTAGGTTAAATTGTTTTCTCACCTTCCAATGTCATTTGGATTGTCCAATTGAAAGTATATTTTGGGACTTTTCAAGAATATACGAGGGTAAATAAAAGTTATCAATATTTTTTCCGATTACAAACGGTAGTTAACTGTTGATACCTCATTTTAAAGTAAAAAGGATCTTATAATTCACTAATCACTTACAATTTTTTGTAGGATTTTGAAGACATTTTAAAAATTATACTACTATTACATAAAATATGGTACTATCTATAGGCATTTTTAGTTGTCGTTTTAATTGTATTTTTGTTTTAAATTATTTATTTCCGTGCATTTTTATTTGTTTTGATTAAATTATTTATCTTTATCATAATATTTTAACTATTTAGTATCTTTCATTCCACCAACTTATATCTCTATAGCAATTAGTTAAACATAATTTTAACAAAATAATAGTAAATATTATTTTGAATTAAATGACAATTAAAATTGAACAAAAGATTTCTTAAAAATTGATATTTAAAAAGGAACAAATAGTACCATATATAGAAAATAAACTACATTGAGTACACCACAATTGGCATAGTAGTTTATTTTGTGTGAGGATACAACTGAATAAGTTAATCTCTAATGGTATGGAAATTTGTAGAAAATGTTATATGTTTTTCCATAAGAATTAGTCGGAGATTGAACTCTTGGCCAAAGAATTAAAGAATTCAAGTGCATTGGTTTTTAATTATTTAAATGTGATTACAATTGGCTTTATGTTGACATAATTATGAGTGTATTCCGATATAAGCACTGAAAAAATACAAATGTATTAGCATAATATTGCATTTGTTAGTGTCTTTTTATATAGTTTAGGGATTACATAAAACATTTTAACATAAAATTACAAACATCCCTATACAACGGCTCCTCATTGTTACATTGGTAAAATTTCAGGTCTAATTAGGAAAAGAGAGGGGAGAAATAATATAGATGCAAGCAAATGAATAGCAAAAAATTAATGTATCAAATTACTACCATTCATCTCATGTAATTAGGTGATCATGGAAGGAATTGGGAAATTGATATTTAGGTCTCACGAGATTTGCATAACCCAAACTAGTATTGAAAGGTGCATTAGATAATTGGTCTCGACAAACATTGAGATTTATCATGCACAATTCATGTGATGTGCTTTGCTATTAAAGTCCAAATTGCATTTACTATACTAGTACTAGCATAGCATGATATATGGTTTGTGTACGGGCCACCACATAAACAATGGACATTGTCTCCATTAATATGTTTTATAATGTATCCACTAAATTTTGTGGGCCTTTTTCCATTTCGTTATTATCACATCATGTCAAATCGTTGATATTCAAAAGTCTAAACTACTTACAATTAACCCAAATAAAAAATAAAAATATTGAACTCTTTAATACATTCTAGGTTTCTTTTTGCTTTTTGTTCAAATTTATTTGTTGTTTTTAATAAACATAAACTATTTTTTAAATAATAATATCTTTAATAATTAATTGTAGAGAAAGAAATTCGTATAATGAGATACCAAATGGTTTATGGTTTTAAAAAATTGAGAAGTATTTTCATTAAAAGAAATAAATTTTATTGATTCTCTTCGTATATATGTAAATAACATTAAAATTGTTTTAAATTGGTTTTGGCAACATCAAACTAAAGCAACAGTCAACTACAAACGAGAATAAACATATACAAAACCGAAAATAATGATATAAAATCTAAGACGTATAAAATTGTCATTAAATATTTTTTTGTTTGATGTGTGCAAATCCTCCAAAGTACGATAAGTAAATCCTAAATATGGAAGTAACAAAACAATAAAACTGAAAGATACAATAAAATAAACATAATTTTGTCTGTAGTTAAAATTTATAATTTTAGTTGATAAAACCTTGTGGGGAAAATTTATACACGTAATAAACTTATTTACATATCTTAATTATATATTTTTTTTTATCATTTTAAAGCTAATAAGACCAATACTTATTTTTTAAGAATTAATTTAAGAGTTTAATGACTGTGA